>JAPZAG010002852.1:0-13858 GCA_027475135.1 Bactrocera correcta | reverse complement strand
TCGCACAGTGTTCAAGTTCGTTATTGGGCATGCTTCGCTTTCATATTAATATATTCTGAGCCTTATACTTACGGAGATTTGTGAGATTGACTGCAATAATTGCACCCAAATCAAATGCCATTCTTATCTTCGGCCATTCTTAACTGCGGATATCGTATTAGCTCCCGACAAACTCAATTTCACGATTATCAGTTTTAATTTGGCTTCTGTTGCAGATTAATCATCTCATGGCTTTTGTTTTTGTAAGGTTAATCTCAAGTCCGAAAGTGCGTGACAGCTTGATTAGGCAAATTTCTTATGCAAAGTCCAAAGCCTCGATTTACAGTGTTTTCTTAGTCAGCACAGCTTCATTCGGACGAAATCCAGCCTGTTGAAGGAAAATCCTGAAAACTATCTATTGCCCACAAACATTTCGTAAGAACACCTACTGATAATCAGGAAATGGATAAAATCGGGTAATAACACCGGCCACTCCCCTGTAACAGTTCCGTTAAAATCTACTAAAAGTGCGATAAGTCAATTATAAATACGCCAAAGACATTAACTTTTCTCGCCCTAGACCTCCTTTAAATAAAAGGCCTTACGTACCTGAAGGAACTACCCTGGTTTTAATTTTTGCAGAGAAATTTTTTGTTTTACCAGCGGTACTCTTTGCACACCATTCATTGCGATGCTGTTATTGTAATGGTTATCTTATCATCGTGTGGTTGCAAGGTTCAAGCTAGTTTTTATCGAAGTCATCAGGGGAGGACCTGGAAACGTGATCATATAACGGGGTCGCACCATAGTAAGAGGGCTGTTAGATGAATTGGTTTCATTGGACATGCAAAGAGGTAGGAAGTATCATGCAGGGCCTAATGGACGCCGAAAATTTATTTGGTATGTCCGGGTCTATTCTGGCTATTTATTAGTTGAACTTGCTACAATACCCAGAACGAAGTTGCGCCAGGGTCCTTCTAAATTTACGGGGCAGCTCGAAATCTTAGCCGGCAATGGGTGTCACACCATTCAATGAGAGAGAGCGGTAACAGTGTTAAACTATGAATGAGCTTCAGTACGTGTCTGAAGTTAGTTGCGTCCGTAGTCTGGTCCGCGAATTGTTTAATATCGTTGATGTAATCAATCTTTCCGACGTTCCTAGAAAGAAACTCTATTTCAAATAGATAACAGCAGTTATGACTTTTGCCAAAACATCCCTGAAGATCCTGTAGCGCATTCCATAACCGGTAGGATGCAAACACCCTTGTGCAGGTGGTGAACGGGAAACATTATTGCCGCACGGAATCCAGAGTTCTGGCACTTCTGAAGTTTCTTCCACGACCAAAAATCTTAGTGTTGACAGGCGAAATTTTAATGCCGGCGACTGCCATATTAAGATTCAGTCTGTACTCCTTTATCTAGTTGGTGAATATGGACGATGCGAATTTAGTAGAATAGTGTATTGGGCCCTTACAAGGAATAAGCAAGATAGACCGGTGAGAAAGCTATAGGTTTCCCTGGTTTCAGTAATCAGTTTTCAGTTGACCACTCTTCCGACTTTCCACATATTGGGTATAGGAACAATATTCGCGACAGATTGAGTTATATATTTTACTCCCGTCGAGCCTAACACATACAAACCTAAACATATAATTTAATGCTATTCACTTGATTATCGAAAACGGGCTGGGCATGATTCAACCAGAGTTTATCGATAATAGAAATCGATAAGTTTTTGGTTTAATCTCATTTCCACGCTAAAAGCTTTTTAACTCAGTCCACTCTCTGATATGAAAGCTACATTTACAATATTTCCATAACTTTCTGAGAACCAAAATGTCAGTTGGTTAATTTAAGCCTCTCCTTAAAGCACGTTTTTTCCTCATACAATTAAAAGCCACACGGTAAAAGGTAAGAAATTGTTAGCACCTTGATCTATGCACCGGAAAGAATTGGAGCATAAAATGCAGCCGTGACAACAGCAACAGCAACAACCAATAATGTCAACAAACTAACAATGCCTGCATGCAATTACATCTAGAATGAAGTAGATAAACAAAGGAAATTACGAAAGCGACATAAACTGCTAATTCAGAATGAGCTACGAATAAAATGTGAAAAGCATAAGTACAGAAGAAATGCTCTGCGAATTTAAAAATTGTCAACATTGTTGTAATTTATTGTCAACAAGCGCACACGTCTCATGTGGCAAGCACAAACACAGGTGTTCAATCCCCGCAGGAATCATGAAGCCTGAAAAGCAATACGTGAGACTAGCCTTCGAAATCAGTTAGTTTTAAATGCTGGAGAAAGCATAGTCTGTAACTGGTATTCGAGACTTTTCAAGCATTATAAATCATACTAGTTTTTAGTCACCCCAAAATTCTTTGGGATTTTATAGGTTAGACAATATCGCCTGGTAGCACATACTCAGATCAGTCTACATATCTTCATGCCCATTAATTTCTTCAATGAACTACTGCACCTTCTATTTTAATAATGAAACATTTAACTCCATATACCGTCTCGAGTTAGAGTTTATCGAAATAAAGAAATTGTATGTTTTAAAACTATTTTCTCTAAACTTAGAGTATATATGGACCGGTATTGGACCAACCCCTATCCAGTCACATACGGTTCTACTTGCTTACAATAATCGAAATGACAGTGAATAGTGAGAACTGGCATAATATATATCCTGAGCCACTTTTTTACTTTTTTCGGTCGAAAATTATTCCCATGGAATTTATCGTATGCTTCTAGAAAAATTAATCTATTATGCAAAGAGCGCTAATAAAGGAATTTAAAAGGCGACTCTTGGCAAGACCTTAAGCAATTCTTCACAAGAAATTACTGTGGTTTGATATACAAAATAGTTCCATGAGAAAATTATCTGAGACAAAGTAAAACTAGATTTAAGAAGACTCACTTCTTCCGAACTCTGAACAATTTAGAACTTCTAAGTCCAGCCTTTTCGTGACTCAAATACTATTTATTTCAGCACTCTACTAAAAATTAATTTTTCGTTGAAAGGTATCCCTCCTCTCCGCATTTAGATATACAAGGTGCTTTCAAAAGAAAACAGGACTTAAAAAAAAAAGAACAAATGGTTTTTTCGGCTAATTATTTTATTGAAAATAGTTTCCTTCTGCTTTAATATAGCACGGTCCAAAAACATGTCGAACGAGTGTTTTAGCTCGTTGGCCGGTATGGCCGCCAGTATGCCTTTCCTGGGCAAATGCAGTTTTTCGAAAAGGAAGAAGTCGCACGATGCCATATCAGGTGAATACGAGGAGTAGTTAATGGTTAAAATGTGATTTTTGGTCAAATAATCGTCCTTGGAATGTTGGATTTTGAGCAATTTTTGGTGGTCAGTCAAATTGTGCGGAACAAACCGTGCACACACCTTTCGCAAGCCCAAATGTTCGGTCAAAATGCGATAGATCGATGTTTTGAAGATGTTCAATTCCATTTCAATGATGATTTCGGCTGAGTTTTGATGAATTCACGCAAAGTTCCGTCGAATTTCCGGTGATGACAGATTTTGATTGGCCTACATGTGGATCGTCATTTATGTATGTCCTCACGACCACTTTGAAAACGTTGAAACCACTCGGACACTCTGCTACAGGATAGGCAATCAGCACCATAAACTTGTTTCATGAATTGAAACGTTTCAGTAAAAGTTTTACCAATTTTAAAACAAAATTTAATGTTGGCTGATTTCGACCGATAACACAAACATACTGACACTTAAAACGCAATAACTTCACTTCCACACATTTCATCTATTGTCATAAAATTCTAACTGGACGATCGATAAAGATAGCAGATTCTAACGCACTAGTCGACATATAGTTGGCGCCACCAAAGGGAGCTAGATTCAAAAAGTCCTGTTTACTTTGGAAGTCACCTTGTAAGAACATCTTAAATACCTTCTGGAAGGAGTGAAATATTTGCGCAAAGCTCCTGAGGCAGCCAAGAAACCAGAAGCTTAAGTTTTTGGAAATCCTAGTCCGGTAAAAATGGTAGACTTTTGGACTTGGATTTATATTTGAAAAACTGTGATGCATTTTTGAAAGACATGGTGAAAGCTTCATTCCCTGAAAAGGTTACTAACCACAAAATAAATACCGAAGCTATCACACTTTAGTTGAACATAGATTAAATAGTTGTTACCGACCTCTTAGCCTTTATGAGGACGTTCTCACCCCTACTGGTGGAACCGATGAAGAAGGTTATACCTAGAGTCGAAGTGGATTAAACTGTTTTATTCTGCCGAGGATGAAACCGAAGCCTTATCCGTTAGAGAACTCCAGTTAGCGAAGCCTTTACATATTTTGTCTAACTTGAATTCCTACTACCCGATCTTGGGATACCGAAAAGGATTTTTAACTTAAATATTTGCCATGAAGAAAGTTGGCGCAAGAATCGATTTTGGAATAACGGAATGTTGTTAGCGCTTTTAAAAAGCACTTTTGTTGAAGAAATTTTATCAGCACAGAAAGCAAACAGAAGTCACTTTCAAACATTATTTTGATCATACAAAGACGCATCGGCGAAAACCCGTGTATATCGATATCTCGTGAGCCGGTCGTAGTCCAATTTGTGGTCTTCAAAAAAATTTAACTGCCGTTTTGACAAAATACTTTCCTAAGGGTACATTCCTTCCCCTGCACTTACGAACACAAAATATTAAGTGGCTTCACGTGTCACAGTTTCTCCCCTTCGTCGTTAAGTTTCGCATTGCTTTTAATAAAATTTGCATTTTATGCACTTGCACTGCACATTTGTGGTTGTTGTCGTTATTATTGTTTATGCAAGTCTGCATATATTATGATGCTCTTGCGTTCTTTGCTCTGTTGTATGTATGACTTCACGGCTATTGCGATGCTATGGTGGGGCATAAGGACGCTCACTTGCTATCTGGCGAAAGTCAAGTCACAGAAAGCGAAGGAAGTGCAAGCGTTGCCACTGTATTTGAGCCCCATTTAGTGTTCAAGGAAATAAAACAATTCCCGCTTACAGCTGTGAAATAATAAATTATACACCAACAATAGCAAAAACTATGCACCACAAAAGAATAATGGCTAGCTTAGCGAACGGGCCACTCACATGCCTGTACATAATTATGTTGCCATATGCACGTAAGCCTTGGGTAAAAGCATGTGTATTGTAAATGTTTGCACAAAAAGTGGCGCAAATGCGCGAAAATACCAATAACCCCACTGGCACGTATTTAACCTCACTTTTTGCGGTGCTGCTTCGCTCTTTGCGCGCTTCCACTTTTCGCTTTTTGTTTTCATATTTTTTGCCAGCTTTTACTTTCGACCTTTTCCGCCGTAGAAGCTTTAGCTTTTGTACATAAATGCGTTTTCCGTGCAATATGAAAAAACCTCTGTGTCTAACCGCTCTGCTGTCGTCCAACGTGTCTGAAATAAAATGGCTACGTAGTGACAGAGGACTTAAGCTTCTTACTGTCATGAACTATTTGGTTTTTACACACATTTGTATGTGTATTACACTACGTAATTGCTAGAGATTTAAGCGTTCTTCGAGTTCAAAACTAAAAATAAAAACCTTTTGACTGGGAGCAACTTTATATATTCGAATTTACAAAACCGGTATTCCAAAATTCTACTCTGCAACTATCACACCTTGAAATATTGAAGTACTACATGTATAACACCTATACGTCTCACAATGAAGCCTTATTTAAACTAGATCGAAGGCGTCCATTATTTTAT
Source organism: Bactrocera correcta (assembly GCA_027475135.1). Lineage (NCBI taxonomy): Eukaryota > Metazoa > Arthropoda > Insecta > Diptera > Tephritidae > Bactrocera > Bactrocera correcta. Next base: position 8,132 of record JAPZAG010002852.1, on the reverse strand, counting down.
CCCTCCAAGAATAACCGACAGAATAGATTTTAGATAGTTTAATTAAAATTCTATACTCAAGTTTATACCATAAAAAGAAAGGACTAAGTTCAGGTGCAACCGAACATTTTATACTCTTACAACTTGCAAGAGGCAAAACCAGGGAAATGCCTTAAGCTGTAAAGGTCAACCAGAAGATCGGAATCCAACATAGAATATATATAACTCTTACATTGGCCGTCATATTTGAGTTAAAGTTTCTTAGAAAAACGAAAATCATTATAAAGGGTGAACCATTTCGAGGTTCCCTACTTCTTTAAAGAAAAACACATTAATTTAAATATAGAATATTTATTATCATTCGAAAAACATTCTAAGCCATTTATTTTTGGAAGATTATCTCTTTCATATATTGGCCGCTGCTACGTCTCAGATGGTTCATCCCCACAGAAAAAAGTGTGATAAAGTGGCATCGTCCTGTTGAAACCAAATCTCGCCGAGATCACGAGTTTCAATTTAAGACATCAGTTATCATGGCGCAATAACGGTCGCCATTGACGGCTACGTTCTCACTGGCTTCGTTTTTCAAGAAATATAAACCGATACTCCACCGGTCCACAAACCACACCAAACCGTAGTCTTTTCTGGGTGAAATGGTAACTCTAGAATCTCTTTAGGTTACACTTCGTCCCATAGAGCGAAACGATGTTGTTTGGGAAGGTCGAGTAGCTTCAGTTCTTACTCAACCTGCACGTTTTCAATTTAAGATGTCGACCTGAGTCTCGACCAAGTCGTTCCCTACTTAAGTCCGAGTTGTTGCGAGCGGCGCCGAATCAACTCTTCATGTACACTCTCAGCTAGGGCTGCTATATCTTCTTCACTGCGTACTAGACGTGATCTACTCAGTCGCATATTATCCAATATAGAACGAATAAAGTTGGACGATTTGTAAACGTTGTTCGGGCGTAAATCTTTCCACGACTCAAGCGTGATTGGTCAAAAAAAGGCTATTGTAAAAAGTAACTTGACTTGGATCATCCGTTATATAGTATATGGGACTCGGCGGTGGTATCGACCCGATATTATTTTTGCCAATAATACAAACTATAAGCATATTACTTACTAATAAAATATTCTTGAGATTCATTAAGATAACTCACATACCTTCACCGATCATAATGAGTAAAGTCAACCGAATGTTATGTGTTAGTTATATGGGGCTAGGTTAAGTTTTTGTCCAATTTTATGCATTTTAAGCACAAAGCCACACTGCTTTCAGCAAAACACGCTCTCACATTTTCATTTTGATAACTCACATGTTGGCCCGCATATGCGGTATAATGTCACATGGAACTTCGAAGCGCGTTGTATTGGATATATGGGAGCTAACGGAACGATGCAAACCATTTTTCTGAATTTTAATTGTATATCCCATACATTGACCGATATTTTCGGCCATAAGTCAACTATACGCGATTTTTAGTCATAAGAATTTAGCCTATGCTAGAGGCATTATTCGTGCTAAAACTTTGCCTACTGTGCCCAGGTGGCATTGTATTTATTTTGAAAATTCTTTATTTATTCTTCCAAATCAAATTCCTCCCCTTCAAAGTGATCCCCTCCCGATGCAATGCACTTATGCCAACGGAATTTCCAATCTTCGAAACACTGGTTATAGCCGTCCGTCTTCGCTGCGGCTTGAATCTCCTCTATCGTATAAAAACGGTGTCCCCGGAGCGGTCTTTTGAGCTTGGTGAACAGCCAGAAGTCGCACGGCGCCAGATCAGGTGAATACGGTGGTTGCGAAACGACATGGGTTGAGTTTTTGACGAAATGATCACGAATTACGAGGGCAGTATGGGATGGCGCATTATCGTGGTGTAAAAACCAAGAATTGTCTTTCCACAATTCCGCCCTTAAGCATAGATCCAAGTCTCATCGACAGTTATAATGTATTTCATGACACCCAGGTAGTCGGAAAGCATCGTTTCACACACTTCAACGCGACGCCTTTTTTCCAAAAAATTCTATATTTTCGGTACCAGTCGAGATTTGACGCACTTGAGGACCAAATGATCCTTCAAAATGATACTGGCTGAGCCTTTCGATATGCCAACTTCATCAGCAAGGTCTCTAATTGTTAATCGAAGGAGTTTCAAAACCAAATCTTTGATTTGTTGAACGTAAGCTTCGTCGGTTGAGGTTGATAGTCGCCCTGGACGCTCTTCGTCTTCGACACGTTCACGGCCGGCTAGGAACTCACTATACCACTTGTAAAAATTTTTTTAGACATAGCCTCATCACCAAGCGCTTTCTGCACCATCCTCAACGTATCCGCAGCAGAAAATTGATTCCGTAAACAAAATTTAATGCAAATTCTTTGCTCAACAAATTTCGACACTTCAAAAAACGAAAAACTCACTTTTAGCAGCTCACAAAACGATACGTATCTCAAACACTAATGAATATTTTGACATGAAATTTGACATAAATGTGACTGACAGTACTACCAACCAAAAAAATAAATTTATTTTGATGGTAAAATCGTATGTCACTTGCGTTTTAAGTTATTGATTTATCGCGCTTTTTTGTTAATCCTCTTTACCAAATTATAGTTCCATATTTTAATTTCTTACCTAGTTATAGCACTTTATAAGTTTTCCTTCAAAAACGTTTTATAAGCGTAGCAGTGACCCGATTACATCAATTTTGAATCCCCACCTTAAGTTTGTTGCCGGGGAACATCTTAACAAAGCCGCATCGAATTATCTCAAGTAACAGCTTGTACTGACGGACAGATGGAAAGACAAACAGTCACTCGGATTGCAACTCGTCGCGTCATTCTGATCATTAGTTTTAAGTGATATTTATGTACATACAACATTTAGGTGGACAGGACTATTATACTCTGTGGCAACATGTTGCAAGAGTATAAAAATCATGCAAAATTGCAAAGTATCTTCTGCCGGACTTGAAACAATTCATATTGACTCTAAAAATCTATTTAAATAAAAATGAATCGCAAAAATGTATGTACGCTCATAACTTTCATACGACTGAACCAAATTTGATAATTGTTTTTTTTTAATGTGTTCGTTGTGGATCGAGGAAGGTTTAGAAATAAAAATACTTTATACTTTTAATTAGGAAAAGTCGGAAAATTGGACAATTCCAAAAAATAATTTCTTTTCATTTAATTTATTTTTTCAATTTTTGTTTTTGTTTTTCAATATTTTGATTTGTAAATTATTTGAATCGTTCAATTTTGGGCGCTTGCTTTTTAATCCAGCTATTCAAAAGAAAACTTTTTGAAAATTATTCAGTGAAAACTAAAAAGATCAATTACAGATTGAAATTTGTTACGAAGCCACGAAGAGGTCGCGCTAATATCGGTCGGCGTTCTGTTTGGCATCAATTTATGCCGCCTAAGGAAAGGCAAGGCAGGAAGTACTCCCAGGATGCTATGACATGTAGTACGTGCTGAATTATGGACCGCGATAGCCACTCAGCGATCGTCACGATGTCACAACACGACTTTTCAATCAACAGTTACGATGTTTGGTGGACTTTATTTTAAATCAAAACGCAAACTGGAGATGATGGATATCCGCTTTGTCTGCGTCGGTCACCAGACGACAATGGCAAAACATTTAGCATTCAATTTAGAGGAGTGAATATCGATTCGCCACTGTTGTCTAATTCACATTCATAACTTGAGTATTACAGTTTGGTGAAATAACTGAAATACGTAAAAACATCACCAAAGAAAGCAACATTGCTATTATTGGCCTTGAATGAGATGAGATCAGTAAGTATCAAATGGGTCGATTCGTGAACTGCAATAAAGCGCTTTGTAGGTTATTTACTTTTGCATTTCACGAAAGTTTTCCGACTATGGTGCGCCTCGCGATTCAACTTCATTTAAGTCATTGCGTACTGTGAATGGTAGAGTGTTTGCAAGCCAGCAAGTACAATTACTGGAACATGATAATAACTGGAATCAAATGATGGACGATGCGATAGCTACTCCGCATGCCACTGAAGTTCGCATACTTTTCGCAAAGATCATTTCGACATATAATCCTTCAAATTCGCGTCAATTAAGGGATATGAAAAAAATGATATTTTCGATGACATTTTACATTGTATTCGTTAATGATTGGAAAGGGGCAAATTTCGATTGATACTTCATTGGTTTGATATAAATTTTTCCTGCCTATTGTCAATTCACTTCAATGAAAAAAGAACTCATCACGTTTATCCCAACAATGGCAAATTGTCATAGCTGCGATTGCTTGAGAGCCCGCGCAATTTTAGTTGCCAAAAATACCGATGTTAATGACTTAAACTGGAAGATTCAAAGTGAAATTCAGAAGGGTTTGCGCTCATACAAATCCATCGATCGTCTTGACAATGAAGACAAAGCCGTGAATTATCCAGCGGAATTTCTAAATTCTTTGGATAGGCTTGGTATGCCGCAGCATAATTTACATCTCAAAGTTAGATCTGTCATTAGTATGTTTCACAATGTTCATTTATTCACCGAAACTGTGTACAGAACCCCAATAATTGTGACGCAGTTACCGAATATAAGAGGACAGTAATTTCATTTCAAACATATTTCGTTTCCAGAGAAAATTGCATTTGTGATGGCAATCAACAGGACAAAAGGATAGATAGATAGAAGTGTGGCATAAATCTAGAAAAGCCATGTTCTTCACACGACCGGATATACGTGGCGTATTCACGAGTTGGAAACCCATGTTCTCTGTATATTTATGCACCAGAACAGAAAACAAAAAAAAAATTGTTTATCAAGCTGCGCTACATTAAAAAAAAAATTAGAAAAATCGCAAATAAACGATTTTCAACGCAATATAAATTTAACTTTCTTTTCATTTCAAAACACATAAATTCACACAGGGCAACGGCTGCGGGGTCAGCTAGTTTAAAATAATTATGTCATTTCCAACTAATTTTCCGTGGTAAAGTCAATAATAAAATCCGAAAAGGCTTTTGTCGAAGTAAAATTCTTTGAGATCCGAACAAATAAGCATATAATCTCATGGGTTGGTGGCAATTTGGACACGTGGTATCGAATACTTTTTTTTTTACTTAATTTTTCTTTTTTATAAAATATAGATCTAAATCCCTATTTGTTTAACGCTTAACACGTAAAGAAGACCTCGCAAACAAATCTTTCAAAACACTTTTCTGCTTTGATCCAATCAAAACCCTATTCACATACTCTCAGATTAGAATTAGGACATTAGGTAGAAATATATTAGGCTTGGAAGATGCACAGCTTCGGTCAGTTGTCTCACAATGATCGTCTGATTGGCCGCTTTGTAGAGTTGTGTATCACAAGTGCCAAAGAAAATGTCCGTCAAAAATCATGAAAAATATTTTCGTACAATTTTAAACCGTTCCATTGCGCTTAAAACTGTTTAAAAGTGAAAGTGGGCCAGTCTATCATCAAAAGTGTTTCATTAAACGCCCAAAAATTGTCGAAATCGAAATATAACTTTTCAAGGACACAGGCACCAAATATGTAACCTCTGCGCATACGGCTGATTTTTTGCTGAACATATCGGTCAATTTGTGAGATGTAATATTGAAATTCTGGGAGAATTTCTTTGTTAAAACACCATTCCTTGTTTAATATAAGCACCGAGCTTTCTAAATGCTTTTTCATGTAAAAAATTATAATCGGACTTTGGACATCACTTGACATGGAGCAGAGGATATTTTCTGAATGGATAAAATGCCAATCATAATATTTTCTTATATTTTTCAGTTTGACTCGCATACTGAGTTTTTTATACCTGTAAACTCACCAAACCTTGACCCAAATTCGGTATTTAGTCATAGTTTCTTGAATTAAAATTTTAAACCGCTTTATATTTAATAAAAAAATATAAAAAATTAAATACCTTTTATACCTGCAAACTCACCAAACCTTGACCCAAATTCGGTATTCAGTCATAGTTTCTTGAATTAAAATTTTAAACCTTTTTATATTTAATAAAAAATATAAAAAATTAAATTTATCACCTATATCCATCAATTTCACATCATTTAATATATTTAACGGAAGTGTGGATGAAAATTAAATTGATTTCACACGCGGAAGCAGAGGAAATGAAAGAACACTGCCGGAAGTTGACAGATCGGTGATGTTGCATTAACGGCTGCAAAATCTGATACAATTAATCATATGTACAGACATATAAATGTACACACAGAAGTGTATGTGATCAAAAAAGTGCAGAAAATTGGTTAAAAATATTTTCAACCAACAACTACACACACACAAATCCTCACATTTACACAGTGAAATCAATTAACCTGCCGAACACGCATGTGAAATCGCAATAAATCATATTCCAACACAAATGTCACGAAGTCAACGTGTAAATGGCATGCAAAGACAAATACAAAAAATATTATAAAATATAATTTAAAATTTTTATTAGGTCAATGCGGCTGGAAAAAATTAATGGGAGTCGAATTAAACTGCCATCGACAGCTGTCAGTTACATGATTTGTCGAAAAAATGTTTGCAGGAGGGAAAGAGTTAAATGTAAAACGTAAAAAAATTCATAAGTATAAAGTATTTTTTTCTTTTACTCGATGCTAAAAATTATGAATTTTAATTGATAATATTGCTAAATCATAATTCAAGCACTGATCATGAAAATTGGACCTTACCTGGCAGAAATTACGATTTGCCAAATAATATTTGATATTTTCCAAGCAACTCCCGGCTCTTAATCTCTTATTTCGTTTATTAAAGTCGACTCGCATCGTCCAAGAGTACGTAAAAGAAAATAACCATAAAATTTGACAGTCACGGAAGGTGAATAACTTTGTCATCTTCTTTACTGACGTATACCGCTTAAGCGGTCATATCCGAGTTAATTAGCGCGCTAGTCGTTTCCAAGCAAAGGCAGGTCCTTCTCCACCTGGTCTTTCCAACGTGGCGATCTTACTCTTCTTGACAATGTCGACGCTATTGTCAATGTTCAAAAGGCCATGAACTTCCCGCAGAAGCTTTCACGATTCGCAAACTCGTAACCTGGACTCATCAGATGTTGTCATCGTCCATGAGTGACTTATAGACTATTTATAGTTTCGTCTTTGTTCGTCGAGAGGGGGAATTTACTTCTCAATTTCCTACTTAGTTCGAAGTAGCACCTGTTGACGAGAGTTACTCTGAATCGGATTTTGAAGCCGACATTGTTGTTGGTGTTAATACTGGTGCCAAGATAGACGAAATTATCTACGACTTCGAAGTTATGACTGTCAACAGTGACGTTGGAGCCAAGTCGCAGTGCGACGACTGTTAGTTTGATGACAAGACATATTTCGTCTTGCTCTCGTTCACCATAAAGCCCAATCTTTCTTATATTATCCATACTGTAGAAAGCAGAACTAAGGCGCGGTTGTTGAGGCCAATGATATCAATATCATCGGCGTACGACAGCAGCTGTACACTCCTACAGAAGATGGGACCTTTTCTGTTTACTTCTGCAGCTCGAATTACTTTCTCCAAGAGTACATTGAAGAAGTCACACGAAAGGAGTCGCTTTATCTGAAATCTATGGTATCGTACGGCTCGGAGAGTTCCTTCCCGATACTGACAATGTTTTTGGAATTGCTCAACGTCAGTTTACACATCGCGTTATAAACCCAGCTCTTTTTCGTGCTATCACAAGCAGCTTTCAAATCGACATAGAAGTAGTGCGTATCGGTTCTCTTTTCACAACTCTTTTCCAAGATTCGACGCATAGTGAGTATATGGTCAGTTGTTGATATTCCAGGCCTAAAGCCACGCTGATAAGGTTCAATCAGTTTATTGACGGTGGGCTTTAATCTTTCACACAATACGCTTAATAGAACTTTATATGCGATGTTGAGGCGGCTTATCCCAGGCTGGTTGGCACAGATAGCTTGATAAGTATTCTTATCCTGAAATCTGGTACTACAGGTAACCATATTTCGTCCCGGCGAAGTCGATCAGCCTCAACCCATTTGGAGATGTTTCATCGTGGAGGTTGAATTTACTGACCGTAGTGCGAAAGATACCTTTTTGTCCCCCCTGGCATTGAAGTCACCAAGCACTTCTTGGACGGCGGTGATGTCAGCCTTTG
>JAPZAG010002851.1:0-13859 GCA_027475135.1 Bactrocera correcta | reverse complement strand
AAGGGCATGGTGACGTCATTGGTGTAAGATAACTTTCGATTGGTTTGGACCGCGATCTCTTGGCGCTCTCGGCTTATGTGCGTAGAGTTGTTTGTGTGAGCCACGCTTCGCTGCGAACTGGCTCTTGCGCTCCACTTACATACTTATGCGCAGACGCGCGCTCGCACCTACAACATTTTACCTCATTCGAGCGCCAACTCGCTCCATTTGCGGTAATTGTGTGGTTGCTGTGGTTTTCTTGCCGATTTTGTAATAGATATTGGATTTGAACTGCATTTTCTGCGCCGCAATTGAATTTATGCTGTGATGCTCTTTCCACATGCAACATTTTGGCGTGAGCATAAGTAAGCGTGCGACCGCGAAAACCGAATAGCGGACAATGTTGCTACGTAAAAGGTGCATTTCTATTGCTGCGTCGGCATTTTCAAGCGCCGTTCGTTGCCAATGATTTACCGCTACAGCTTTTCATTTCCGAATTCATTATATCATTTTGCATATCTTTACCAGCATTTCCATATTTCTGCTTTTATTGTCTACTGCTTGATTGTTGCAAGCCGTGGAAGTTTGTAATAAAGCTAAAAGCTGCATCACATTACATTTTTTGTTTTATTGTTTGGTTTTTCAGCATTCCAGTTTGCTGACAAACCAGAGCAACGTGTTTGTCTATCTTTCAAGTCAGCTGTTTTACTTTCAATTGTCTTTACTATTAATAGTGGTAAGGTATATAAGGTATATAAGGTATATATATTTAGTTGGGAGGCGGCATATACTGCTTTGATATCGTATACCAACAGTAACTCTAAATCGCTGAATTTAGTAATGTAGATATTGTATACCGCTCTATTATTAAAGCTTTGTCGCTACACAGGATATGAACGGATTTGGCTTGCAGATCAGGGTTTCACTAGGCCAAACTAGTAGCCTAATACATAAAGCTAGAAATTCGACCAAACCCTAAATATGTGGTACGGCTGGAGATTATTCGAGATAACAAAGGTTGAACTGGTTTAAAATTGCTTACGAGTGAGCTTTTCGAAAACAACTATAAATTTCTAAGCCATCGACAGCAATATTTTGGCAGAAGCAACTGTAAGCATGCGTTCACAAATGGAGTTTTTTGTTGCCAGACTAGTATTTTGTAAGCAAAGGGGTTGCTGCTAACGTTCGGGTGGGACGCCTTGCGTTCTTGGTCGCAATAGTTCCCTGCTAAACAATTCGGCATTCTTTTCCAATTGTCGGTTTCAGATGAATATTTTCAATAACTTCTTCTTTTTGGCGTAGATACCGCTTAAGAGGTTATAGCCGATTTGACACCAGCGTGCCTGTCATTCTTCCTTTTCGCTGTTTGGCGCCAATTGGAGATTCCAAGTGTAGCCAGGTCGTTCCCCACCTTCCTCTTACTCTGCACCGAATACTTTCAGAACTGCAGTTTTTCATCCATTCGGACGACATGACCTAGCCAGCATAGCCGCTGTTTCTTTATTCGCTGAACTATGTCAATATCGTTGTATATCTCATACTACTCATCGTTCCATCGACTGCGGTATTCGCCGTTGCCTATGCGCAAAAGTTCATAAATCTTTTGCAGAACCTTTCTCTAGAAAACTCGTAACGCCGGCTCATCAGATATTGTCATCGCCTATACCTCTGCACCTCATATCAGGATGGGAATGATAAGTGACTTGTAGTATTCGGTCTTTGTTCGTCGAGAGAGGACTTCACTCCTCAATTGCTACTCAGCCTAGTAGCACCTCTTGGCAAAAGTTTTTCTGTGTTTTATTTTGGAGCTGATGTTGTTGTTGGCGTTAATGCCGGTTCCAAGATAGACAAAATTCCCTCCGACTTCCAAGTTATGACTGTCAGCAGTGACGTGGGAGCCAAGCCGTCAATGCGACTTCTGTATTTTTAATGACAAAACTCTTAGCGCTCGTGTGAACGTAATGAGCCACACAACAAAAGAATTTGCAGATAGCAAGCGACAAGAGAGTCCGTGTATAAACGAAGATTTACAGACTCAAACAGGATTATATTGCCGGTTCCGATATCATAGAACCGGCTATTGTAGGAATGGGATGCATCTGTAAACCGAGACAAAAACTTGTCTACATTTTTTCTTCTGGAATTATCTGGTACATTTTACTTTTGAAATTTAAAATTTCATCATATTTTACATGTACATACATTATTATTCTCACTGCTTCGTAAGCACTTCATTAAAAGCTTCAACATTTTTGAGTACCAAACCCTATGGATATGATTTTCTATTAAGAGTCTCATACATTTTTTGTCTTCAGCATTAAAATCTTCTATAACAAAAAGTAATACTAGAGTGCTCCAAGGAGAAAACTTCTGTAATTCAAGTTCGTGCTATATGAGATCTTATTGGTTTCTGTGGTCGATAGTGCACGCGCCTGCTGTCATCTTTGAGTATAAGGAGATCTTCGCTCGAAGGACAATAGGTAATCGAGAGCAGTTCTGTTTAAGTTTGTCACCAATGTTTATGGAAATATCAAAATAGAAAAATGAAAAGGAAAAAAGAAAACTTATATTTATCTACGAGGTCTGCTGGATAATGCAATAATTTTTTGAGTGACCACAAGCATCAAAAAGTCGTTTTATTTTTTTAGCTCGTCATCTTTGAAGTGAGATTCGTTCAACATTTTCTCTTCCAATAAATGGAACAAGGAGTTTCCTTAAAATTTCGGGTTTCCAATTTAATCACGACTCCGAAATCATTGAAAATGTTGCAGAGATGTTCTGGGGAGTCTAATATATTTCAAATATTTCTAATATATTTCAAACACTAGTATTTGAGTTACAAAAAGTATTCTGTGAAGGTCGCAGAGTCATCGAAAAGTTGTCTTATGTTAGTTGTCCATCCACCTCTGATAAGGCTTTTTTCAGAAAAAATTTTTCTCTTATAAAATATGAAATATTTTATTAGAATTTTTATTGCTAGAAATACACACTATTAACAAAGAAATTCTGGAAAAAAATATTTTAAACTCAGCCATTGTGACGCCATTTCCGGTGATCACACAGAAAAAGATTTGCCAGTGTTGACAGAATAACTCTTTACAGGATCATCTAAAGTAAACAACTTAAAATTCCGTTGAAAATTTCTCGATATTTTGTTTTATAATAGTTGTAATCAAAAAAATACTTAAAAGTTCAAGTCTTAAGAATTATTTCCTAAAATTGAGTAGTTCTCGAGAAATCTTGTCAACCGACTTCAAAAGCACATTTTCCAGAAAAACACGTCTAAAGACGGCGCACTTAGCCTCGAGCGCACAAGTTGTCAAGGCTGTATCTCCGAAACTATTACTCTACGACTTTTAACTCAATTTTTGGACAATATTTTCGAGGTGTTGTAAATATTAATAAGACCAAAAAAATCGATTTTTTTTAACTTGTAAACAAATGTAACCCCATAAAGATTTTCTCGTTGAATGAACAATACTAACCTCTAAAGTTATGATTGATTGATTTCAAGAAAATAAAAAATTAGTTAAGAAAAAAAAAAATATTAAGAAAAAATAACTTAATTTATAAAATAAATTTTTTGCAGAAGCGATTTTGCAACTCTAGCCACAGCGCGAAATTTAAAAATTCATTAACTGATCAAAATGCCCTCGTGTTTGTGTTGGTTGAAAAATTAATCTTGTAAGCGTTTTCAGTATTTTTTTAATGCCTCATTTTATTAAATTCATACGCCATTCAGCATTGTTTATTTTCTTCTTTTTTCCGCAAGTCATTGTTGCTTTAAATGCCAAATGATGAATAGGCATACCGAGGGGCTGGTGACTCCGCCAATTTGGTTAGTGCAATCGCTCTTCGTCATGAAAGATATTGAGAGCAAGGGCGTTAATAAAATACAAATTAAAAAGTACTTTATTCAGTATCATGCACTTTTAAGTAAGCAGACGATTGCCTCTTCATGTCCACATATGTATGTATATATGTATGTATGTATGTACGATATGTAAGTACTATTAAATTAGATACAAAGGTGGTTATATGTGAATCTCAAAGCTGATTGCAACAATGCAAATAAACACAACAAGTACTTACACGACACTAATATGCAAGAGATTTATTGAAGTGCACAATGACTTTTGGTGACTATCATTGCATCCTAAAAACCACATTAAGCCACTAGGCAATACGAATTCAAGCAACGAACCCACAATCTGCAGAAAGTGGTTGATGTGTCTGCGTCAATATGTTTGTATTTTTTGAACTATAAACACCCCTGCAGGAAAATTTTGCTTTGTCTGCGAGGTGCGTCTCCTTTTTTGTATACTAAAATGTCTGATTTGTTGCCAAATAGAAAAGGCTCATATTGAAAGTATAAAAACAAGAAAAAAAGGTTACTTCGGCGTTTCCTTTTTCTTCTTCTTCTTTTTCTTCTTTATTGGCGTAGATACCGCTTACACGGTTATAACCGGCGTTTCCTTCTAGGTGTTACAAACTTCGTGGCAAACTTCAAATATCTTGAATCAGAATCAGTCAAGTTACTACCTATATGAGCATAGAGCCATCATAAACCCACGAATACAACGAAAGGTTTCCAGACGAAGATTTCAATCCTCTTATAGCTTTACATGCAGCAATATTTATAATAATCAGAAGTTACAACCCTCTTCTCAAGCAGCCTAAATGTTCTGCCTAAATTACATTAAAACTAACTTTAAAACTGAAGAATTGAGAAGCATACATATGTTCCTATGTGTTTAAGGAGAAGAACAATCTGATAAAATTAAAAATTTGTAATCTATATCTTGCCTATTACTATCAGAGCTAATTAACGGTCAAAAGTTCCGAGCGCCGTCGTGTCAAATATTCGTTTCCGGCTGATGAGTGGAAGAACTTTTGTGAAACAATCTACGAAAACTAATTTAATATACAAGTTTCTCAAACTATAGGATTCCCTTGTTCATTAAGGGTTCACATGGGTTTATGGGTTCTAAAAAATCGATTTTTTTACTTTTTTATTAAATTTTACAACACCTGTAGAACATTGTCCAAAATATCTTAGTTGATCGGAATAGTAGTTTCGGAGATAAAGCATTGAGAACTTGGACGCTCAAGGCTAGCTAGGTTAACTAAATCGCTTTTAAACACGTTTTTGTCGAAATTGTGTTTTTGTAGTCGGTTGGCAAAATTTATCGAGAGCTCTTCAATTGATCTTCATGAAATTTTAAACAGGTCTTTGAGATGCAAGTCTTAAAGACTTGGGCCAAGAAAATTTTTTTCGATTACCACTATTTAAAAAAAAGAATGACGCGAAATTTTGACTGATATTTTAATTTTTTGTAAAAAGGTCTGCCAAAAATCGAATTTTAATGGTTTTCCTTCATCCAAGTTCCAAATTAAGGTTTTAACTAAAACATGCATTTTTCACTTTAGATGATCATGTAAGGAGTTATCCTGCCAACGCGGGCACATCTTTCATCCGAGGAGTCACCGGAAATGGCGTTACAATGGCTGAGTTTATAATATTTCTTCCAAAATTTTCAGAATTTGTTTAGAGTGTATGTTTGTAACAATAAAATATTTCATTTTTATATGAGAAACAAATTATTGAAAAACTGTTGGCTGTTTTTTACCTGAGGAAACCGATGTAACCCTTTCAGTTTGCCACAATGTTTGTTACACCAAAAGTAAAGGCCAGAGACTTTATAAAATATACAAGTATATAGGTATAAACCATCATCGTGACGAGCTGAGTCCATTTAGCCAGTACGTCCGTCTGTATATAAAGGAACTAGTCCCTCAGTTTTTGAGATATCGATCTGAAATTTTGCAATCGTCATTTTCTTACCAAGAAGCTGCTCAGATCGGACTACTGTAGCAAATACATCCATAGCTGTCATATGTACAAACTGAACGAACGAAATTAAGTGCTTGTCTGGAAAGATTTTTCAATTAAGGAGATATCTTCATGAAATTTGGCATATATTATTGTCTAAAGCAGTGAAGAAATTGTTGAGATCGAGTCACTATATTATATACATATGTACATATATAGCTGTCTTATAAACTGACCGATCAAAGTTCTTGTAAGGAATCTTTTGCATTTGTGAAGGGTATTTTTTTGGTTTTATGAAGGTACATATGTATGTCTAATAGTACGTATTAATGAATGTTTGTGATTGATCTTAACATTCACATTTCACTTCAAAATTTGACTCACGCACAAAAATGTTCAACTTTACGTAGACAATAGTTTGAATACATATATACTTGCCTTAATAGAGATACCGGTAATTATGTACTTAAGCATAGTAAATCGATATGTACGAGTATCGAAGTACATACAAGTATATAAGGGTCACATTTCTTCTTTTATTTACGATCTTTTCTATTGGCGCGTGCTTGGATTAAGTAATTGTCCGAAAAATATTGGAGATTGCGTGGCGACTGTAATGACAATTGAAATTGGAGCGCGACACATTTTGACCGTATACGAATTTAATTGCTGGAACGATTATGTACTCAAACCTTTATCCATACATTTGCATAATATGTAACAAGTTGTACTGCACAGGTAAGCTTATTATTACATATGTACATATACCTCAAAGATCGAACAATGGAGCTTTGTCTTTCGATAAATAAATATTAGCATAGAAATTACTGTCGTAGAAGCGAAAAAGGCGAAAAGGTAAAAATATGAATCATAATAGTAATAACTTGAAGCTTTCTGTTCTATAGATCGGAAAGGTGATGGTCGCCATTTTCTCGGATTCACAAAGTGTTGTCCACATGGGCTTCATTGAAAAGAGTAAAACAGTGGCACTACTCTACTATGTCTAATTGGGTGGATTCAATGCCGAATTGCAAAAACACACGGTCACATTCTACCCCCATAACAAAGCCATTTTCCCTGTCCATAGTATTCTCTAAGTCTGACCACGTACAGCTTTTACTTCTTCGTGAAGTAGTCACTAGCCGAGCAGAGAGGTTAGCGGAAGTCTACTTTGTAAAGCTCTTCTTCTTCTTTATTAGCTTAAACACCGCTTACGCGGTTATGGACAACTGGATGTGTAGCCCGGATGGATGTGTAGCCTGGTCCTTCTTCACTTGATCTTTCCAACGTAGTGGCGGTCTTCCTCTGCTTTTCCCGACGGGTACGACGTCAAATACTTTCAGATCTGGAGCGTTTTTATCCATTCGGATGACATGACCTAGCCAGCTTGGCCGCTATCTCCTACATCACTGAATTACATTGACGATATTGACGTTCGCCATTCCCAATGCGCAAAGGACTATAAAACTTCCGCAGAACCTTTCTCTCGAAAACTCGTAACGCCGACTCATCAGATGTTGTCTTCTTCCATACCTCTGCACCATATAGCAGGACGGGGATGATGAGTAACTTGTAGAAGTTGGGCTTGTTTCGTCGTCTCAATTGCCTACTCGGTCCGAAGTAACACCTGTTGACTAGAGTTATTCTGCGTTGAGTTTTGGAGGCTGACGTTGTTGTTGGTGTTAATAATGGATCCTAAATAGTTGAAATTATCTACGACTTCGAAGTTGTGACTGTCAACAGTGACGTGAGAGCCAAGTTACGAGTGCGACGATTTTTTCTTTTTTGATGACAGTAGATATTTCATCTTGTCTCAGTCACAACCAGAACTATACGCTTCGCTCCCTTATTCAGTCTGGAGTAAGCAAAACTAACGGCGCAGATGTTGAGGCTAATGATATCAATATAATCGGCGTTCATACTTCAGTTCGGAGGAAGGAGTAAGAGAGGACAGTTGTCTGAGCGTCATTCACTTGGGAGTGGATACATATGTATGGTTCAAACAGCTCACGATTTCCAGCCTTAGACCAAGTATCCTAAAAATGTTTCTCAGACAATATCATTGGGCCAAGTCCTTCTCGCTGAGAGGAAAATATCCTTATTTTCCACAATAACCGGTTAAGGATCTCTATTATGAGCTTGTTGAAATCAATCCATATACTGAGCTGCGTCATATTCCTTTGTGCCGTATTTAATACCCACTGCTCTTGGCTCTAAATATGCCCATATTGAACTGTAATACATAAATTTCCAACAACTCTAGCGATCGACAGCAACAGCAACAGAGGCAAGCTAATTAGCTCACTAGCGTTGTTTACATTCATAGAAATGTGCATGTATGTATGTATACGTTAACTTTTTCCACGATGCATTACAGCGCCTGAGGGAGTGTATGGCGGCCAAACTGCTGTTATCTAATAAGCTCCGTGATTTATTGGCGTGTGTTGCCTGTCTATCCGTCTGTCCGTCTCGACTGTCTACTTTTAATTTGAGCTTCCCTAACCCCTACTATTTATAATTATTTTACTTAACTTGAAATTTTGCTTTCATGCCACTCGTTTTGGTTAGCTGTTTTTCACCTCTTTCGGCTGGTTCATGCTGTGCCCAAATTAAATTTCACAGAGCTTTTTCCATGCATGCGAATCGAACGACTATTGTTTATAGTTTTGCTTGAATAATCAGCACTTTTTTCAACTTTTCTTTTGTATATACATATGTATGTATTTTAAGCAATTTTTATTATGTTGGACGCTCTTTTTAAATGATCTGCACTCGTTCTTCTTTATCTTCAACATGGCCGCAGATCGTGCTGCCACACTCCTTTATTTATAATAAGATACATAATTTACAGATTTATGATGTTACCACAATATATAATTTACATATTTATAATGCTGCCACAGTTCGACCATCCTGACATGTAATCGTCCCGATTACGCTTTCATTAGGGAGACCATGGTTTAACCAAGGCTTCATGTTTGCTACTTCCCATATTCCTTCATATGGAATTTGGCTAAGTTGAAATCCCTCGACATCTCTAAGTATATACCTGTCATTAGGAAGTATTTTGCAAACTCTATAAGGACCTTTAAACTTGGGGGCAATCTTTTTACATGCACCTGGATTACTTATATAATTCTTTACCATAACATAATCTCCTTCCATATACTTTCTTTGTGTCCGATGTTTATCTTTCAGCAATTTATTATAATTTTGAGACTTTGAAATATTTTCTGCTGCCTTATCCCTAATATCTGCTAAGTTACGTTCATTATTATTCAAATCATTTTCTTCTAGTCTTTCTCTGAGAAAGTCAACGACAGTTCCCCTTTGTGAAACTCCAAAAAGTAGTTCGCTTGGAGTTGTGCCTATACTTCGATGCATCGTATTGTTTAAAGCATACTCTATGTCCGGTAAAGTTTTGTCTAAGCTGAAATTAAAGCCACCGCTGGTTAATTTTGCTATCATTGGAGCAAGACTACGATTAACGCGCTCCACCTGTCCATTGGCTTGTGGCGATCCTGTCGCAATTTTTACATGTTTTACGTTATTTGTTTTCAAAAAATTTTCAAAATCTTTTGATGTAAACGCACTGCCTCGATCAGATATCAATACCTTTGGACGACTGTAACTACTAAAATACAATTTTAAACAGCTCATGACCTCCCTGGTGCCTGCTGAACACACCGCATATAACTTAACAAATTTAGTGAACCCATCTATTACCAAAAATACATATTTTTTCTTAGAATGTTTAAATGACACTGGACCGAAGTGATCCACATGAACAGTTTCGAAAGGTACGTTTCCTTTGGGTATATTATGTAAGAGGCCCTCATGTTTCCCACTCTTCGAGGAAAAGGCAATACACTTTAGGCAATTTGAGATATATTGTTTAATTTTCTCCTTCATTTTGGGAAACCAATATGACTTTATTATAGCACTGAAAACTTTATCACTTCCCATATGACCCATTTCATCGTGATACTTTCTCAATAAATGTTCTTCCATCTCATTTGGTATATAAAATAGTATATTTTGTCCGTTTTTTCTATAAACTAAGCCATTCCGCATTTCAAAAACACCATTTTCCTTGTTTTCCAATTCCCCCCGGATTTCAATAATTTTCCTATCTCGATTTTGGCAAATTGACAGATTTTGCTCAAACGTATTTTCTTCAAGAACTAAGATATTTGAAGTGCGACTAAGTGCGTCCACATGGAGCATTCTATTTCCATTACGGTGTTCGAGAACATATTGAAAATTTTGCAATTCGAGTGCCCACCTGGCTATTCTTGGATTTACTTCCTTCTTATTTAAAGTTAGCATGAGTGAATTGCAATCAGTGACTATCTTAAATTTCAATCCTTGAAGATATACCCGAAATCTCCGAAGTGCATAAATAATTGCAAGTGTTTCCAGCTCAAAGCTGTGGTATTTAGATTCGGGCTCGCTGGTACGTTTCGAAAAATAAAAGACTGGGTGAAATTTGTCGTCACTCTTTTTTTGTAATAATATTGCACCAAATCCCCGAGAGCTGGCATCGCAATGCAGCTCTGTATCATCTCTTGGGTCGTAAATCGCTAAGATAGGAGACCCAATTAATTTATTTTTAAGTTTCTCAAAACACTGTAACTCGTCTTCCCCAAATGTAAATTTAACATTCTTTTTTATTAGTTTGTACAGAGGCTGAGCTTCTCGCGAAAAATCTTTAACGAATCTTCTAAAGTATGAGCATAAGCCCAAAAAACTGTGTACAGCTTTTGTGTTACTGGGTATAGGAAAATTCAGTATAGCTTCTACATTCTTTTCATCCGGTAGAATACCTTTACTCGAAATGTTATATCCTAAATAGCGTATTTCTGACTCCATAAATCGGCATTTATCTAACCTCAATTCCAATTTGTTTTGTACTAACTTATTAAAAACTTCCTGCAAAATGTCTAAATGTTCTTCTTCATTACTTGTAGCTATCATGATATCGTCTAAATAAATAGCAATTTTCTCTGCTCGAATCAGATCATCGAAAACATGGCTAACAAACCGCTGGAATGTTGAAGGTGCATTTTTCAGACCGAAAGGCATTTTCAAAAACTCGTACTGCCCCATCGGTGTTACAAAAGAAGTGTATTTAATCGAATCTTCAACCATATCTACGTGATAGAACGCACTCTTTAAATCCAATAACGAAAAAATGCATTTATTTGCTAGTCTATCTAACAGATCATCAATAAGAGGCAAGGGATAGTTATCTTTCAATGTTATCTTATTCAAACTACGAAAATCCACACATAACCTTATATCACCTGTTTTTTTCCTTACTAAAACAATGGGGGAAGAATATTCTGACTTACTCGGCCTAATTATCTTGGTTTGCATTAAGTCATCTAAAACAACCCTAACTTGTTGTTTTTCACTGTATGACAGTCTTCTTGGAGGACAATTAAAAGGTTTTTCTGTACTCAACAACAGTTTCATCTCACATCTAATTTTTGGCGTATCGGGGCGCTTACAGCACATATAATAATCTTGAAATATTTGCAGAAATTTTTGTTTTGCATAGACACTTACATTATCATTTTTTATATAAACATTAGGAGTTTTTGCTTCAGTTTTCAATACTTCATTGTAATTCACAGAAAATTTAGTGTTATCAAATTCAATTTTCATTAATCTTTGACACTCTTCATCATATGTGTTATTTTCGACTTTGAAATTCGAATCTATTTCTTTACATTCTAATTTTAAATTAGATTTACTTAAAAAGTCTCTTCCTAAAATAATTGGATGAGTCATTGTTTCATTTGTTACGACTAACATCGTTAATTCAATTCTTTTATTTTTGAAAAAAATAAAACTGTTTACATTTCCGACAATAGATAATGGACTTTTGTTTATACCACTATATTTTAAAAATACATTGTTCTTTCTGTTTATTACTACATCTGGTACGAACTGTTGGCGAACAAAGCTAATGGGGCTTCCCGTATCAATTAATGATCCTAATAAAGTTTTATAAGTAAATTTAGAATTAATAAATACATAATTTAAAAACCTTACATATTCATCGCCTTCCATCAATTCTGTGACATGTTGTACAGGGCGGCTCTTCCTTTGTGGACAATTTGCTGCTAAATGGCCAACTTCAGCGCATACATGACAAGCACCAAGCTCTCGTTTGGGTTTTCGGCATACACTTGCTAAATGGCCAACGGAGTTGCAATTGTAGCATCTCACGACTCTTGTTGTTTGTTGTCCATTATTCGACTGCTCATGTTGATTGTCTGCTGTCATTTTCTTTGATATATATCGTGGCAATTGAATATTTCTAAACGCTTCTAACAATTCATATTTGTCATGAAATCGTTGCATTTTAGCTTGCGAACGTAAAGTATTATCCGGAATACCATCAATTAGATATTCTACAAGTTCATCTTCACCAATTAGAATTCTATTTGCCAGAATTAGTTTTTCTTGGAAATATTCTCGAAACGATTCGGTAGTCAACCACTGCCTGATTTCAAACTTTTTTTTTTAGCATCAAATTGCTTGTTTTTTCTTCAAACAGCGAGCTCATTTCCTTTAAGAACTTGTCGATTGGCATTAAAATCAAGTCATCTCGAGAATGTAACCACTTTAGCGCATTGCCTTTTAATTTATTTGCAATTAATGCTCTTAGGTTGTTATCATCAAGTTGGTAAACACTCTGGATATTTTTTAGTTGTGCTTGCCATAGCTTAAGACATTCACCACTACCAGAAAATTCAGATATAAGTTCTTTAACATCTGCGAACTTTTGCTTATTGGAAATGTTTTTTGTTTGATTATCACTATTTCTCAACTGTTCTTTTTCTCTCATTAGAAGTTCATTTTCCATCTTCTTTAGTTCACACTCACGCTTCAACAATTCTAATTCGATTTTTAAAAGTCGCCACTCGTTTGCATCACACTCTTTTTGTTTCTTTTCAACACTCGTTCGATTACTTGCGTCATATTGTGGTACAATCCCATTGCTAAATTCACCACACTCCTCGGTGATGTTTATACTGCTCGCTCCTTCGTTGATTTCATCAGCTTGTTCTTTTTCCGCAATGATGGCTTGCGTACAGTCAACGTCAGCGTCAACGTCAACCATGGAGTTTCGAAAATTTCCACGAAGCTCCTCAGGAATTTTTTGTAGGCGAACAATTAGTTCGGCTTTACTACCTGTTGTTTTATGTTTGAGCGAACGCAACCATGATTTTAATTGTTCAACTGTGTATAAACTAAGCGAATCCTCGTTTGATGACATTTTGGGCGCAATACAACCACTTCTGATATTTTAAGCAATTTTTATTATGTTGGACGCTCTTTTTAAATGATCTGCACTCGTTCTTCTTTATCTTCAACATGGCCGCAGATCGTGCTGCCACACTCCTTTATTTATAATAAGATACATAATTTACAGATTTATGATGTTACCACAATATATAATTTACATATTTATAATGCTGCCACAGTATGTAGGTTTTTGGGCTATTTTATATACATATGTAAATGCAAAGTGTGGAGGTTTACGTGTTTTGCTCGTAAAACTCAACATCGTAAAAAATGTAACGTATGTATGTATATGGTTTATATGAAAGTCATTTACTAATTTCTTTTACTTTTCTTAGTAAACTACATTATTTGGCTAAATTACACACCTGCAAGGGTACTATATTTCGGTATAAACCTGTCAGGGAAGTCAAATGACTTTATAAATTTACGTTATGGCAAAGAAAAAATAAGTTTTGCTTATGCTTTGAACAGTAGCTTATGCTTTTAACACATCAGGTGGTATCGATGGACTAATATAACATTTATTACTTGAGTCTCTTTTTTATGCTACTCACTTACGTCATACATTACAGGCTTATAAATATATGCGAAATTATATCTTAAGGAATTTTGCCTTTGCTGCAGCTTCAGTTTTTGATTTGCTTTTCTCCCAAATTTAACCCGTCGTGAAGGTCGTGAAGCCATTGAAAGGTTGCCTCATGCAAGTCATCCATCTATCCAACCCTAT
>JAPZAG010002850.1:0-13871 GCA_027475135.1 Bactrocera correcta | reverse complement strand
TTAAAAAATTCTTCTAAATGCACTGCCGTTATGTCATGTCTTTATGTCACCTTCATTATGTTAAAGAAGGCTAGTTAACTTAAATATGTTAAACTGATGATTTGAAGCATTTCGATATCGATAGCTAAATGTGTATATACAAGAAAATCGACTTTATCCCTAAATATAAGATTACGGAATTCTTCTAAATGCACTGCCGTTATGCCTCCATGGCCTTAAGCACACTTCAGTTCTTTAAAAGAAGGTTTATTAACTTAAATATGTTAAACCAGTTATTTGAAGCATTCCGATTTCAATTGCTTAATGCATATATACCAGAAAATCGACTTTATACCTAAATATAAGACTACGGAATTCTTCCAAATGTACTGTCGTTATGCCGCCATGGCTTTATATCAACTTCAATACGTTAAAGAAGGTTAATTAACTTAAATGTGTTAAACTAATGATTTGAAGCATTACGATATCGATTGCTAAATGCGCATATACAACAAAATCGACTTTATACCTAAATATAAGATTACGGAATTCTTCTGCATGCACTTTCGTTATGCCGCCATGGCTTTATATCACCTTCATTACGGTAAAGAAGGTTAACTAACTTAAATATGTTAAACTAATGATTTGAAGCATTTCAATATCGATTGCTAGATGTGTATGTACAACAAAATCGACTTTATACCTAAATAAAAGATAACGGAATTCATATAAATATACTGCCATTATGCCGTTTTTGCTTTATGTAAACTTCAGTAAGATAAAGAAGGTTAATTAACTTAAATATGCTAAATCAGTTATTGGATGCATTTCGATATAGGTTGCTAAATGTGTAAATACAAGAAAATCGACTTTATACCTAAATATAAGATAACGGAATTCTTCTACATGCACTGCCGTTATGCCGCCATAGCTTTATGCCAACTTCAGTTCGTTAAAGAAGGTTTATTAACTTAAATATGTTAAACTAATGAGTTGAAGCATCTCGATATCGATTCCTAAATATGTATATACAACAAAATCGACTTTATACCTAAATATAAGATTGCGGAATTCTTCAAAATGCACTGCCGTTATGCCGCCATGGCCTTAACCCAGCTTACGTTCGTTAAAGAAGGTTTATTAACTTAAATATGTTAAACCAGTTATTTGAAGCATTTCGATATCGATTGCTTAATGCATATATACCAGAAAATCGACTTTATACCTAAATATAAGACTACGGAATTCTTCCAAATGTACTGTGGTTATGCTGCCATGGCTTTATATCAACTTAAATACGTTAAAGAAGGTTAATTAATTTAAAATTTGTTAAACTAATGATTTGAAGCATTTCGATATCGATAGCTAAATGTGTATGTAAAAGAAAATCGACTTTATACCTAAACATAAGATCACGGAATTCTTCCAAATGTACTGTCGTTATCCCGCCATGTCTTTATGTCACCTTCATTACGTTAAAGAAGGCTAGATAACTTAAATATGTTAAACTAATGATTTGAAGATTTCGATATCATTGCTTAATGCATAAATACCAGAAAATCGACTTTATACCCAAATATGTTAAACTAATGATTTGAAGCATTTGATATCGATTGCTTAATGCTTATATACCAGAAAATCGACTTTATACCTAAATATAAGACTACGGAATTCTTCCAAATGTTTTGTCTTTATGCTGTCATCGCTTTACATCAATTTCAATACGTTAAAAAAGGTTAATTAATTTAAAATATGTTAAACTAATGATTTGAGGTATTTCGATATCGATTGCTAAATGCGTATATACAACAAAATCGGTTTTATACCTAAATATAAGATTACGGAATTCTTCTAAATGCACTGTCGTTATGCCGCCATGGCTTTATATCACCTTCATTACGTTAAAGAAGGTTAACTAACTTAAATATTTTAAACGAATGATTTGAAGCATTTCGATATCGATAGCTAAATGTGTATGTACAAGAAAATCGACTTTATACCTAAATATAAGATTACGGAATTCATCTAAATGCACTGTCGTTATGCCGCCACGGCTTTATATCACCTTATTACGTTAAAGAAGGTGAACTAATTTAAATATATTAAACTAATGATTTAAAGCATTTCAATATCGATTGCTAAAGGTGTATGTACAACAAAATTGGCTTTATACCTAAATATAAGATAACGGAATTCATATAAATATACTGCCGTTAGCCGTTATGGCTTTATGTTAACTTCAGTAAGATAAAGAAGGTTAATTAACTTAAATATATTAAACTAATGAGTTGAACCATCTCGATATCGATTGCTTATGTGTATATACAACAAAATCGACTTTATACCTAAATATAAGATTACGGAGTTCTTCCAAATGCACTGCCGTTATGCCATGTCTTTATGTCACCTTCATTATGTTAAAGAAGGCTAGTTAACTTAAATATGTTGAACTGTTGATTTGAAGCATTTCGATATCGATAGGTTAATGTGTATATACAAGAAAATCGATTTTATACATAAATAAAAGATTACGGAATTCTTCTAAATGCACTGCCGTTATGCCGCCATGGCCTTAAGCCAACTTCAGTTCGTTAAAGAAGGGTTTTATGAACTTAAATATGTTAAACCAGTTATTTGAAGCATTTCGATATCGATTGCTTAATGCATATTTACCAGAAAATCGACTTTATACCTAAATATAAGATAACGGAATTCATATAAATATACTGCCGTTATGCCGTTATGGCTTTATGTAAACTTCAGTAAGATAAAGAAGGTTAATTAACTTAAATATATTAAACTAATGATTTGAAGCATTTCAATATCGATTGCTAAATGTGTATGTACAACAAAATCGGCTTTATACCTAAATATAAGATAACGGAATTCATATAAATATACTGCCGTTATGCCACCATGGCTTTATATCAACTTCAATACGTTAAAGAAGGTTAATTAACTTAAATATGTTAAACTAATGATTTGAAGCATTTCGTTATCGATTGCTAACTGTGTATATACAAGAAAATCGACTTTATACCTAATATAAGATTACGGATTTCTTCTAAATGCACTGCCGTTATACCGTTATGGCTTTACGTACACTTCAGTAAGATAAAGAGGGTTAATTAACTTAAATATGTTAAACTAATGATTTAAAGCATTTCGATATCGATTGCTAAATGTGTATATACAAGAAAATCGACTTTATACCTAATATAAGATTACGGATTTCTTCTAAATGCACTGCCGTTATACCGTTATGGCTTTACGTACACTTCAGTAAGATAAAGAGGGTTAATTAACATAAATATGTTAAACTAATGATTTAAAGCATTTCGATATCGATTGCTAAATGTGTATGTACAACAAAATCGGCTTTATACCTAAATATAAGATAACGGAATTCATATAAATATACTGCCGTTATGCCGTTATGGCTTTATGTAAACTTCAGTAAGATAAAGAAGGTTAATTAACTTAAATATATTAAACTAATGATTTGAAGCATTTCAATATCGATTGCTAAATGTGTATGTACAACAAAATCGGCTTTATACCTAAATATAAGATAACGGAATTCATATAAATATACTGCCGTTATGCCGTTATGGCTTTATGTAAACTTCAGTAAGATAAAGAAGGTTAATTAACTTAAATATATTAAAACTAATGATTTGAAGCATTTCAATATCGATTGCTAAATGTGTATGTACAACAAAATCGGCTTTATACCTAAATATAAGATAACGGAATTCATATAAATATACTGCCGTTATGCCGCCATGGCTTTATATCAACTTCAATACGTTAAAGAAGGTTTATTAACTTAAATATGTTAAACTAATGATTTGAAGCATTTCGATATCGATTGCTAAATGTGTATATAAAAGAAAATCGACTTTATACCTAAATATAAGATTACGTATTTCTTCTACATGCACTGCCGTAATGTCGCCATGGCTTTGTGTTAACTTCAGTGCGTTAAAGTAGGTTTGTTAACTTAAATATGTCAAACTAATGATTTGAAGCATTTCGATATCGATTGCTTAATGCATATATACAAGAAAATCGACTTTATACCTAAATATAAGATTACGTAATTCTTCTAAATGCTTTGCCGTTATGCCGTTAAGGCGTTTGTAGACTTCAGTAAGATAAAGAGGGTTAATTAACTTAAATATGTTAAACTAATGATTTGAGGCATTTCGATATCGATTGCTAAATGTGTATATAAAAGAAAATCGACTTTATACCTAAATATAAGATTACGGAATTCTTTAAATGCACTGCCGTTATGCCGCCACGGCTTTATATCACCTTCATTACGTTAAAGAAGGTGAACTAACTTAAATATATTAAACTAATGATTTGAAGCATTTCAATATCGATTGCTAAATGTGTATGTACAACAAAATCGGCTTTATACCTAAATATAAGATAACGGAATTCATATAAATATACTGCCGTTATGCCGTTATGGCTTTATGTAAACTTCAGTAAGATAAAGAAGGTTAATTAACTTAAATATATTAAACTAATGATTTGAAGCATTTCAATATCGATTGCTAAATGTGTATGTACATTAAAATCGGCTTTATACCTAAATATAAGATAACGGAATTCATATAAATATACTGCCGTTATGCCGCCATGGCTTTATATCAACTTCAATACGTTAAAGAAGGTTAATTAACTTAAATATGTTAAACTAATGATTTGAAGCATTTCGCTATCGATTGCTAAATATGTATATACAAGAAAATCGACTTAATACCTAATTTAAGATTACGGATTTCTTCTAAATGCACTGCCGTTATACCGTTATGGCTTTACGTACACTTCAGTAAGATAAAGAAGGTTAATTAACTTAAATATGTTAAACTAATGATTTAAAGCATTTCGATATCGATTGCTAAATGTGTATATACAACAAAATCGACTTTATACATAAATATACGATAACGTAATTCTTCTAAATGCACTGCCGTTATGCCGCCATGGCTTTATATCACCTTCATTACGTTAAAGAAGGTTAACTAACTTAAATATGTTAAACTAATGATTTGAAGCATTTCGATATCGATTGCTAAATGTGTATGTAAAGGAAATCGAATTTATACCTAAACATAAGATTACGGAATTCATATAAATATACTGCCGTTATGCCGTTATGGCTTTATGTAAACTTCAGTAAGATAAAGAAGGTTAATTAACTTAAATATATTAAACTAATGATTTGAAGCATTTCGATATCGATTGCTAAATGTGTATGTACAAGAAAATCGACTTTACACCTAAATATAAGATTACGGAATTCTTCTAAATGCACTGTCGTTATGCCGCCATGGCTCTATATCACCTTCATTACGTTAAAGAAGGTTAACTAACTTAAATATGTTAAACGAATGATTTGAAGCATTTCGATATCGATAGCTAAATGTGTATGTAAAAGAAAATCGAATTTATACCTAAACATAAGATTACGGAATTCTTCCAAATGTACTGTCGTTATGCGCTATGGCTTTATATCAACTTCAATACGTTAAAGAAGGTTAACTAACTTAAATATGTTAAACTAATGATTTGAAGCATTTCAATATCGATTGCTAAATGTGTATGTACAACAAAATCGACTTTATACCTAAATATAAGATAACGGAATTCATATAATTATACTGCCGTTATGCCGTTATGGCTTTATGTAAACTTCAGTAAGATAAAGAAGGTTAGTTAACCTAATTATGTTAATCTAATGATTTGCAGCATTACGTTATCGATTGCTTAATGTGAATATTTAAGAAAATCGACTATGTACATAAATACACGATAACGGAATTCTTCTAAATGCACTGCCGTTATGCCGTTATGGCTTTATGTTAACTTCAGTTCGTTAAAGAAGTTTTATTAACTTAAATATGTTAAACCAGTTATTTGAAGCATTTCGATATCGATTGCTTAATGCATATATACAACAAATCGACTTTATACCTAAATATAAGATTACGGAATTCTTCCAAATGTACTGTCGTTATGCCGCCATGGCTTTATATCAACTTCAATACGTTAAAGAAGGTTAATTAACTTAAATTTGTTAAACTAATGATTTAAAGCATTTCGATATCGCTTGCTAAATGTGTATGTAAAGAAAATCGAATTTATACCTAAACATAAGATTACGGAATTCTTCCAAATGTACTGTCGTTATGCCGCTATGGCTTTATATCAACTTCAATACCTTAAAGAAGGTTAACTAACTTAAATATGTTAAACTAATGATTTGAAGCATTTCGATATCGACTGCTAAATGTGTATGTACAAGAAAATCGACTTTATACCTAAATATAAGATTACGGAATTCTTCTAAATGCACTGTCGTTATGCCGCCATGGCTCTATATCACCTTCATTACGTTAAAGAAGGTTAACTAACTTAAATATGTTAAACGAATGATTTGAAGCATTTCGATATCGATAGCTAAATGTGTATATACAAGAAAATCGACGTTTTACATAAATATAAGACTACCGAATTCTTCCTAATATACTGTCGTTATGCCGCCATGGCTTTATATCAACTTCAATACGTTAAAGAAGGTTAATTAACTTAAATATGTTAAACTAATGATTTGAAGCATTTCGATATCGATTGCTAAATGCGTATATACAAAAAATCGACTTTATACATAAATATACGATAACGTAATTCTTCTAAATGCACTGCCGTTATGCCGCCATGGCTTTATATCACCTTCATTACGTTAAAGAAGGTTAACTAACTTAAATATGTTAAACTAATGATTTGAAGCATTTCGATATCGATTGCTAAATGTGTATGTACAACAAAATCGACTTTATACCTAAATATAAGATAACGGAATTCATATAATTATACTGCCGTTATGCCGTTATGGCTTTATGTAAACTTCAGTAAGATAAAGAAGGTTAGTTAACCTAATTATGTTAATCTAATGATTTGCAGCATTTCGTTGTCGATTGCTTAATGTGAATATTTAAGAAAATCGACTTTGTACATAAATACACGATAACGGAATTCTTCTAAATGCATAGCCGTTATGCCGCCATGGCTTTAAGCCAACTTCCGTTCGTTAAAGAAGGTTTATTAACTTAAATATGTTAAACTAATGATTTGAAGCATTTCGATATCGATTGCTACATGTGTATATACAAGAAAATCAACTTTATGCATAAATATAAGGCTACGGAATTCTTCCAAATGTATTGTCGTTATGCTGCCATGGCTTTACATCAACTTCAATACGTTAAAGAAGGTTAATTAACTTAAATATGTTAAGCTAATGATTTGAAGCATTTCGATATCGATTGCTAAATGTGTATATACAAGAAAATCGACTTTATACCTAAACATAAGATTACGGAATTCTTCTAAATGCACTGTCGTTATGCCGCCATGGCTCTATATCACCTTCATTACGTTAAAGAAGGTTAACTAACTTAAATATGTTAAACGAATGATTTGAAGCATTTCGATATCGATAGCTAAATGTGTATATACAACAAAATCGACGTTTTACATAAATATAAGACTACCGAATTCTTCCAAATATACTGTCGTTATGCCGCCATGGCTTTATTTCAATACGTTAAAGAAGGTTAATTAACTTAAATATGTTAAACTAATGATTTGAAGCATTTCGATATCGATTGCTAAATGCGTATATACAACAAAATCGGCTTTATACCTAAATATAAGACTACGGAATTCTTCTAAATGCACTGTAGTTATGCCGCCATGGCCTTAAGCCAACTTCATTACGTTCAAGAAGGTTAACTAACTTAAATATGTTAAACGAATGATTTGAAGCATTTCGATATCGATAGCTAAATTTGTATATACAAGAAAATCGACTTTTTACCTAAATATAAGATTACGGAATTCTTCCAAATGCACTGCCGTTATACCCTTTTGGCTTAATGTAAACTTCAGTAAGATAAAGAAGGTTAATTAACTTAAATATGTTAAACTAATAATTTGAAGCATTTCGATATCGATAGCTAAATGTGTATATACAAGAAAATCGACTTTATACCTAATATAAGATTACGGAATTCTTCTAAATGCACTGCCGTTATGCCGACATGGCTTTAAGCCAACTTCCGTTCGTTAAAGAAGGTTAATTAACTTAAATATGTTAAACTAATGATTTGAAGCATTTCGATATCGATTGCTAAATGTGTATATACAAGAAAATCGACTTTATGCCTAAATATAAGACTACGGAATTATGGCATTATGTCAACTTCAGTTCGTTAAAGAAGGTTTATTAACTTTAATAGGTTAAACCAGTTATCTGAAGCTATTCGATATCGATTGCGAAATGTGTATATACAAGAAAATCGACTTTATACCTAAATATAAAATTATAACATTACGGAATTCTTCTAAATCCACTGCCGTTATACCGTTAAGGCTTTATATAAACTTCAGTATGCTACAAAATGTTTATTAACTTAATATGTTAAACTAATGATTTGAAGTATTTAGATATCGATAGCTAAATGTGTATATACAAGAAAAACGACTTTATACCTAATATAAGATTACGGAATTCTTCTAAATGCACTGCCGTTATGCCGCCATGGCTTTAAGCCAACTTCCGTTCGTTAAAGAAGGTTTATTAACTTAAATATGTTAAACTAATGATTTGAGGCATTTCGATATCGATTGCTAAATGTGTATATACAAGAAAATAAACTTTATACATAAATATAAGACTACGGAATTCTTCCAAATGTATTGTCGTTATGCTGCCATGGCTTTACATCAATTTCAATACGTTAAAGAATGTTAATTAACTTAAATATGTTAAACTAATGATTTGAGGTATTTCGATATCGATTGCTAAATGCGTATATACAACAAAATCGGCTTTATACCTAAATGTAAGATTACGGAATTCTTCTAAATACATTGTCGTTATGCCGCCATGGCTTTATATCACCTTCATTACGTTAAAGAAGGTTAACTAACTTAAATATGTTAAACGGATGATTTGAAGCATTTCGATATCGATAGCTAAAAGTGTATATACAAGAAATCGACTTTTTACCTAAATATAAGATTACGGAATTCTTCCAAATGCACTGCCGATATACCGTTTTGGCTTTATGTAAACTTCAGTAAGATAAAGAAGGTTAATTAACTTAAATATGTTAAACTAATGATTTAAAGCATTTCGATATCGATTGCTTAATGTGTATATACAACAAAATCGACTTTATACCTAAATATAAGATTACGGAATTCTTCCAAATCTACTGTCGATATGCTGCCATGGCTTTATATCAACTTCAATACGTTAAAGAAGGTTCATTAACTTAAATATGTTAAACTAATGATTTGAAACATTTCGATAACCATTGCTACATGCGTATATACAACAAAATCGACTTTATACCTAAATATAAGATTACGGAATTCTTCTAAATGCACTGTCGTTATGCCGCCATGGCTTTATATAACCTTCATTACGGTAAAGAAGGTTAACTAACTTAAATATGTTAAACGGATGATTTGAAGCATTTCGATATCGATAGCTAAAAGTGTATATACAAGAAAATCGACTTTTTACCTAAATATAAGATTACGGAATTCTTCCAAATGCACTGCCGATATACCGTTTTGGCTTTATGTAAACTTCAGTAAGATAAAGAAGGTTAACTAACTTAAATATGTTAAACGAATTATTTGAAGCATTTCGATATCGATTGCTAAATGTGTATGTACAACAAAATCGACTTTATACCTAAATATAATATAAAGGAATTCTTCTAAATGCACTGCCGTTATGCCGCCATGGCCTTAAGCCAACTTCAGTTCGTTAAAGAAGCTTTATTAACTTAAATATGTTAAACCAGTTATTTGAAGCATTTCGGTATCGTTTGCTTAATGCATATATACCAGAAAATCGACTTTATACCTAAATATAAGACTACGGAATTTTTCCAAATGTACTGTGGTTATGCCGCCATGGCTTTATATCAACTTCAATACGTTAAAGAAGGTTAATTAACTTAAATTTGTTAAACTAATGATTTGAAGCATTTCGATATCGATAGCTAAATGTGCATGTAAAAGAAAATCGAATTTA
Source organism: Bactrocera correcta (assembly GCA_027475135.1). Classification (NCBI taxonomy): domain Eukaryota; kingdom Metazoa; phylum Arthropoda; class Insecta; order Diptera; family Tephritidae; genus Bactrocera; species Bactrocera correcta. Next base: position 3,760 of record JAPZAG010002850.1, on the reverse strand, counting down.
TACCTAAACATAAGATCACGGAAGTCTTCCAAATGTACTGTCGTTATGCCGCCATGTCTTTATGTCACCTTCATTACGTTAAAGAAGGTTAACTAACTTAAATATGTTAAACGAATGCTATGAAGCATAGAACTGAAGTTGGCTTTAACGGTACACTTCAGTGCGTTAAAGAAGGTTTATTAACTTAAACATGTTAAACTAATGATTTCTGGCATTTCGATATAGATTGCTAAATGTGTATATACAAGAAAATCGAATTTATACCTAAATATAAGATAACGGAATTCTTCTAAATGCACTGCCGTTATGCCTTAAGGCTTTATGTAGACTTCAGTTCGTTAAAGATGGTTTGTTAACTTAAATATGTTAAACTAATGATTTGAAGCATTTCGATATCGATTGCTAAATGTGTATATACAAGAAAATATACTTTACACCTAAATATAAAATTATAACATTACGGAATTTTTCTAAATGCACTACCGTTATACCGTTAAGGCTTTATGTAGACTTCAGTAAGCTAAAAAATGTTTATTAACTTAATATGTTAAACTAACGATTTGAAGCATTTAGTTATCGATAGCTAAATATGTATATACAAGAAAATCGACTTCATACTTAAATATAAGATTATTGAGTTCTTCTACATGCACTGGCGTTATGCCTCCATGGCTGTATGCCCACTTCAGATCGTTAAAGAAGGTTTATTTACTTAAATATGATAAACTAATGAGCTGAAGCTTTTCTATATCGGTTGCTAAATGTGTATATACAAGAAAACCGATTTTAGACCTAAATAAAAGATTACGGAATTCACCCAAACATACTGCCGTTATGCCGCTATGGCTTTATGTAAACTTCAGGAAGATAAAGAAGGTAAATTAACCGAAATATGCTAAACCTGTTATTTGAAGCATTTCGATATCGATTGCTAAATGTGTAAATACAAGAAAATCGACTTTATACCTATATATAAGATTACGGAATTCTTCTAAATGCACTGCCGTTATGCCGCCGTTGTTTGTATCAACTTCAATACGTTAAAGAAGGTTAATTATTTTAAATATGTTAAACTAATGGTTTGAAGTATTTCGATATCGACTGCTAAATGTGTAAATACAACAAAATCGACTTTATACCTAAATATAAAATTATAACATTACGGAGTTCTTCTAAATGCACTGCCGTTATGCCGTTGAGGCTTTATGTAGACCTCATTAAGCTAAAAAATGTTTATTAACTTAATATGTTAAACTAATGATTTGCAGCATTTCGATATCGATTGCTAAATGAGTATATACAACAAAATCGACTTTATACCTAAATATAAGCTTACGTAATTCTTCTAAATGCGCTGCCGTTATGCCACCATGGCTTTATGTTAAATTCAGTGCGTTAAAGAAGCTTTATTAACTTAAATATGTTAAACTAATGATTTGAAGATTTTCGAAATCGATTGCTAAATGCACATATACAACAAAATCGACTTTATACCTAAATATAAGATTACGGAATTCTTCAAATGCACTGCCGTTATACCGTTATGGCTTTATATCAACTTCAGTTAGTTAAAGAAGGTTTATTAACTTAAATATGTTAAACTAATGATTTGAAGCATTTCGATATCGATTGCTAAATGAGTATATACAGGAAAATCGACTTTATACCTAAATATAAGTTTACGGAATTCTTCAAATGCACTGCCGTTATACCGTTATGGCCTTGTGGAAACTTCAGTAAGATAAAGAAGGTTAATTAACTTAAATATGTTAAACTAATGATTTGAGGCATTTCGATATCGATTGCTAAATATGTATATACAAGAAAATCGACTTTATGCCTAAATATAAGATTACGGAATTCTTCCAAATGCACTGCCGTTATGTAGTTATGGCTTTATGTTAACCTCAGTGCGTTAAAGTAGGTTTGTTAACTTAAATATGTTAAACTAATGATTTGAAGCATTTTGATATCGATTGCTAAATGAGTATATACAAGAAAATCGACTTTATACCTAAATATAGGATTTCGCAATTCTTCTAAATGCTTTGCTGTTATGCCGTTAAGGCGTTTGTAGACTTCAGTAAGATAAAGAGGGTTAATTAACTTAAGTATGTTAAACTAATGATTTGAGGCATTTCGATATCGATTGCTAAATGTGTATATACAAGAAAATCGACTTAATATCTAAATATAAGATTACGGAATTCTTCCAAATGTACTGTCGTTCTGTCGCCATGGCTTTATATCACCTTCAATACGTTAAAGAAGCTTTATTAACTTAAATATGTTAAACTAATGATTTGAAGATTTTCGAAATCGATTGCTAAATGCATATATACAACAAAATCGACTTAATACCTAAATATAAGATTACGGATTTCTTCTGCATGCACTGCCGTTATGCCGTCATGGCTTTGTGTTAACTTCAGTGCGTTAAGGTAGGTTTGTTAACTTAAATATGTCAAACTAATGATTTGAAGCATTTCGATATCGATTGCTAAATGAGTATATACAAGAAAATCGACTTTATACCTAAATATAGGATAACGCAATTCTTCTAAATGCTTTGCCGTTAAGCCGTTAAGGCGTTTGTAGACTTTAGTAAGATAAAGAGGGTTAATTAACTTAAATATGTTAAACTAATGATTTGAAGCATTTCGATATCGATTGCTAAATGTGTATATACAACAAAATCGACTTTATACATAAATATAAGACTACGGAAATCTTCCAAATGCACTGCCGTTATACCGTTACGGCTTTATGTTAACTTCAGTTAGTTAAAGAAGGTTTATTAACTTAAATATGTTAAACCAGTTATTTGAAGCATTTCGATATCGATTGCTTAATGCATATATACAAGAAAATCGACTTTATACCTAAATATAAGAGTACGGAACTCTTCCAAATGTACTGTCGTAATGCCACCACGGCTTTATATCAACTTAAATACGTTAAAAAAGGTTAATTAACTTAAATATGTTAAACTTATTATTTGAAGCATTTAGATATCGATTGCTAAATGTGTATATGCAACAAAATCGACTTTATACCTAAATATAAGCTTACGGAATTCTTCTAAATGCACTGCCGTTAGGCCGCCATGGCTTTATGTTAACTTCAGTGCGTTAAAGAAGCTTTATTAACTTAAATATGTTAAACCAGTTATTTGAAGCATTTCGGTATCGTTTGCTTAATGCATATATAAAAGAAAATCGACTTTATACCTAAATATATGATTACGGAATTCTTCCAAATGTACTGTCGTTATGCCATCATTGCTTTATATCTACTTCAATACGTTAAAAAAGGTTAATTAACTTAAATAGGTTAAACTAATGATTTGATGCATTTAGATATCGATTGCTAAATGTGTATATACAAAAAAATCGAATTTATATATAAGATTACGGATTTCTTCTACATGCACTGCCGTAATGTCGCCATGGCTTTGTGTTAACTTCAGTGCGTTAAAGTAGGTTTGTTAACTTAAATATGTCAAACTAATGATTTGAAGCATTTCGATATCGATTACTAAATGAGTATTACAAGAAAATCGACTTTATACCTAATTAAAAGATTATGTACTTCTTCTAAATGCTTTGCCGTTATGCCGTTAAGGCGTTTGTAGACTTCAGTAAGATAAAGAGGGTTAATTAACTTACATATATTAAACTAATGATTTGAGGCATTTCGATATCGATTGCTAAATGTGTATATACAAGAAAATCGACTTTATACCTAAATATATGTTAAC
>JAPZAG010002849.1:0-13874 GCA_027475135.1 Bactrocera correcta | reverse complement strand
CTAATGAGTTGAAGCATTTTGATATCGATTGCTTAATGTGTATATACAAGAAAATCGATTTATACCTAAAAAAAAGATTGCGGGATTCACTCAAATATACTGCCGTTATGCCGTTATGGCTTTATTTAAACTTCAGTAAGTTAAAGAAGTTTAATTAACCTAAATATTCTTATCCAGTTATTTGAAGATTTTCGATATCGATTGCTAAATGTGTAAATCCAAGAAACTCGACTACATACCTAAATATAAGATTACGGAATTCTTCCAAATGTACTGCCGTTATGGGTTTATATCAACTTCAATACGTTAAAGAAGGTTAATTAACTTAAATATGTTAAACCAATGATTTGATGGAGTCATGTGTAGAAGTTCACGCAAGTGAGCAAAGTTCTCTGATTGCCATTCACTTGGGAGTGGCCAGAAACGATTCTTTTACATATGACTCAAGCAGCTCACGACTTCCGGTCTTTGACCAAGTATCCTCTGGGTAGCCTAAGAACATCCGTTTGAAGGCGAGCTAAAGTGAGAAGGCGAAACATCCCCTGCATAGGGTTGTGCGCTGGGTTTGGGACCCGCCACGTAAAAAAACACCCCCAATGAAAAGGAAAAAACAGCCTCGGATGAGAGACCCCCCTTTTGATGACGACCACGGCAAACGAAATAAGGACTATGATTTGAGGGCATGCACCTGGAATGTCCGGTCCCTTAATTGGGAAGGTGCCGCTGCCCAGCTGGTAGATGTCCTCGTAAAGATAAAGGCTGACATCACCGCCGTCCAAGAAATGCGATGGACGGGACAAGGACAGAGACGAGTAGGTCCTTGTGACATTTACTACAGTGGCCATATAAAGGAGCGCAAGTTTGGTGTTGGATTCGTGGTGGGAGAGAGACTCCGTCGCCGAGTACTATCATTCACTCCTATGAATGAACGTCTAGCCACAATCCGCATCAAAGCGAGGTTCTTCAACATATCGCTGATTTGCGCCCACGCCCCGACGGAAGAGAAGGACGATGTGACCAAAGATGCCTTTTATGAGTGCTTGGAGCGCACTTATGAGAGATGCCCCCGCCACGATGTCAAAATCGTGCTTGGCGACTTCAACGCCAGGGTGGGCAAAGAAGGTATCTTTGGCACTACGGTCGGTAAATTCAGCCTCCACGAGGAAACATCCCCATATGGGTTGAGGCTGATCGACTTCGCCGGGGCCCGAAATATGGTTATCTGTAGTACTAGATTCCAGCATAAGAAGATACATCAAGCTACCTGGCTGTCTCCGGATCGAAAAACCACCAACCAGATCGATCATGTTGTGATAGACGGAAGACACGTCTCCTGTGTTTTAGATGTGCGTGCGCTCCGAGGTCCTAACATCTACTCGGACCACTATATTGTTGCAGCCAAAACTCGCACCCGCCTCTGTGCAGCAAAAAACGCACGCCAACAAACACAAGGAAGGTTCGACGTCGAGAAGCTGCAATCACAACAGACAGCCGAACGATTTTCTACTCGGCTTGCACTCCTGCTCTCTGAGAGCACTCGTCAACAACTCGGTATAAGGGAGCTGTGGGACGGCATTTCAAACTCCTTACGTACAGCTGCAACCGAAACCATTGGTTTTCGGAAAGTGCAAAGGAACAGCTGGTACGACGAGGAGTGCCGTGTCGCAGCGGAGAGAAAACAGGCTGCCTACCTCGCAACGTTACGATCGACCACAACACGTGCGGGATGGGATAGATACCGAGAGTTGAAGAGGGAAGCGAGACGCATTTGTAGACAGAAAAAGAAAGAGGCCGAAATGCGTGAGTACGAAGAGCTTAATAAGCTGGCCGACAGGGGTAATGCTCGAAAATTCTACGAAAAGATGCGGCGGCTTACAGAAGGTTTCAAGACCGGAGCATACTCTTGCAGAACCCCCAAAGGTGATCTAGTTACCGATGCCCAGAGCATACTTAAATTATGGAGGGAACACTTCTCCAGCCTGCTGAATGGCAGTGAACACACAACACCAGGAGAAAACGAACCCGATACCCCAATCGATGACGATGGAGCAGATGTTCCATTGCCCGACCATGATGAAGTTCGAGTAGCAATTGCCCGCCTGAAAAACAACAAAGCGGCAGGGGCCGACGGATTGCCGGCCGAGCTATTCAAACACGGCGGCGAAGAACTGATAAGGTGCATGCATCAGCTTCTTTGTAAAATATGGTCGGACGAAAGTATGCCCAACGATTGGAATTTAAGTGTGCTATGCCCAATCCATAAAAAAGGAGACCCCACAATCTGCGCCAACTACCGTGGGATTAGCCTCCTCAACATCGCATATAAGGTTCTGTCGAGCGTATTGTGTGAAAGATTAAAGCCCACCGTCAACAAACTGATTGGACCTTATAAGTGTGGCTTTAGACCTGGTAAATCAACAACCGACCAGATATTCACGATGCGCCAAATCTTGGAAAAGACCCGTGAAAGAAGAATCGACACACACCACCTCTTCGTCGATTTCAAAGCTGCTTTCGACAGCACGAAAAGGAGCTGCCTTTATGCCGCGATGTCTGAATTTGGTATCCCCGCAAAACTAATACGGCTGTGTAAACTGATGTTGAGCAACACGAAAAGCTCCGTCAGGATCGGGAAGGACCTCTCCGAGCCGTTCGATACCAAACGAGGTTTCAGACAAGGCGACTCCCTATCGTGTGACTTTTTCAATCTGCTGCTCGAGAAAATTATTCGAGCTGCAGAACTTAATCGAGCAGGTACAATCTTTTACAAGAGTGTACAGCTGCTGGCGTATGCCGATGATATTGATATCATCGGCCTCAACACCCGCGCCGTTAGTTCTGCTTTCTCCAGACTGAACAAGGAAGCAACTCAAATGGGTCTGGCAGTGAACGAGGGCAAGACGAAATATCTCCTGTCATCAAACAAACAGTCGTCGCACTCGCGACTTGGCTCCCACGTCACTGTTGACAGTCATAACTTTGAAGTTGTAGATAATTTCGCCTATTTAGGAACCAGCATTAACACCACCAACAATGTCAGCCTGGAAATCCAACGCAGGATTACTCTTGCCAACAGGTGCTACTTCGGACTGAGTAGGCAATTGAAAAGTAAAGTCCTCTCTCGACGAACAAAAACCAAACTCTATAAGTCGCTCATTATTCCCGTCCTGCTATATGGTGCAGAGGCTTGGACGATGACAACAACCGATGAGTCGACGTTGCGAGTTTTCGAGAGAAAAGTTCTGCGAAAGATTTATGGTCCTTTGCGCGTTGGCCACGGCGAATATCGCATTCGATGGAACGATGAGCTGTACGAGATATACGACGACATTGACATAGTTCAGCGAATTAAAAGACAGCGGCTACGCTGGCTAGGTCATGTTGTCCGGATGGATGAAAACACTCCAGCTCTGAAAGTATTCGACGCAGTACCCGCCGCAGGAAGCAGAGGAAGAGGAAGACCTCCACTCCGTTGGAAGGACCAAGTGGAGAGGGACCTGGCTTCGCTTGGAATATCCAATTGGCGCCACGTAGCGAAGAGAAGAAACGACTGGCGCGCTGTTTTTGACTCGGCTATAATCGCATAAGCGGTGTCTACGCCAGTAAAGAAGAATGATTTGAAACATTTCGATATCGCTTGCCAAATATGTATATACAAGAAAATCGAATTCATACCTAAATATAAGACTACGGAATTCTTCTACATGCACTGCCGTTATGCCGTTAAGCCTTCATGTGGACTTCAGTGCGTTAAAGAAGCTTTATTAACTTAAATATGTTAAACTATTGATTTGAAGCATTTCGATATCGATTGCTAAATGCGTATATTGAACAAAATCGACTTTATACCTAAATATAAGATTACGGACCTCTTCCAAATGCACTGCCGGTATGCCGTTAAGGCTTTTGTATACTTCAGTAAGATAAAGAGGATTAATTAACTTAAATCTCTTAAACTAATGATGTGAAGCATTTCGATATCGAGTGCTAAATGTGTATATACAAGAAAATCGACTTTATACCTAAATATAAGATTACGGAATTGTTCCAAATGTACTGTCGTTATGCCGCAATGGCTTTGTATCACCTTCAATACGTTAAAGAAGGTTTATTAACTTAAATCTGTTAAACTATTGATGTGAAGCATTTCGATATCGATGGCTAAATGAGTATATACAAGAAAATCGAATTCATACCTAAATGTAAGATTACGTAATTCTTCTAAATGCATTGCCGTTATGCCGTTAAGGCTTTTGCGGACTTCAGTTAGAAAAAGAGGGTTAAGTAACTTAAATATGATAAACTAATGATTTGAAGCATTTCGATATCGATTGCTAAATGCGTATATTGAACAAAATCGACTTTATACCTAAATATAAGATTAAGGAACTCTTCCAAATGAACTGCCGTTATGCCGTTAAGGCTTTTGTAGACTTCAGTAAGAAAAAGAGGGTTAAGTAACTTAAATATGTTAAACTAATGATTTGAAGCATTTCGATATCGATTGCGAAATGTGTATGTACAACAAAATCGACTTTATACCTTAATATAAGATAACGGAATTCATATAAATATACTGCCGTTATGCCGTTATGGCTTTATGTAAACTTCAGTAAGATAAAGAAGGTTAATTAACTTAAATATGCTAAACCAGTTATTTGAATTATTTCGATATCGATTGCAAAATGTGTATGAACAAGAAAATCGACTTTATGCCTAAATATAAGACTACGGAATTCTTCCACACGCACTGCCGTTATGCCGTTATGGCTTTATATTAACTTCAGTTCGTTAAAGAAGGTTTATTAACTTAAATATGTTAAACCAGTTATTTGAAGCATTTCGATATCGATTGCTTAATGCATATATACAAGAAAATCGACTTTATACCTAAATATAAGACTACGGAACTCTTCCAAATGTACTGTCGTTATGCCGCCATGGCTCTCTATCAACGTCAATAGGTTAAAGAAGGTTAATTAACTTAAATATGTTAAACTAAGGATTTGAAGCATTTCGATATCGCTTGCTAAATGTGTATATACAAGAAAATCGTTTTTATACCTAAATATAAGTCTACGGAATTCTTCCAAATGTACTGTCGTTATGCCGCCATGGCTCTTTATCAACTTCAATACGTTAAAGAAGGTTAATTAACTTAAATATGTTAAACTAAGGATTTGAAGCATTTCGATATCGCTTGCTAAATGTGTATATACAAGAAAATCTAATTTATACCTAAATATAAAGTTATAACATTACGGAATTCTGGTAAATGCACTGCCGTTAGGCTTTATGTAGACTTCAGTAAGCTAAAAAATGTTTATTAATTTAATATGTTAAACTAATGATTTCAAGCAATTCGATATGGATATCTAAATGTGTATATAAAAGAAAATCGACTTTATACCTAAATATAAGATTACGGAATTCTTCCAAATGCACTGCCGTTATGGCTTTATATCAACTGCAATACGTTAAGGAAGGTTAACTAACTTAAATATGTTAAACTAATGATTTGAAGCATTTCGATATCGCTTGCCAAATATGTATATACAAGACAATCGAATTTATACCTAAATACAAGATAACGGAATTCTTCTAGATGCACTGCCGTTATGCCGTTAACGCTTTATGTAGACTTCAGTGCGTTAAAGAAGGTTTATTAACTTAAATATGTTAAACTAATGATTTAAAGCATTTCGATATCGATTACTAAATGTGTATATACAAGAAAATTGACTTTATACCTAAATATAAGATTACGGAATTCTTCCAATCCTACTGTCATTATGCCGCCATGGCTTTGTTTCAACTTCAATACGTTAAAGAAGGTTAATAATTTTAAATATGTTAAACTAATGGTTTAAAGCATTTCGATATCGACTGCTACTAATGATTTGAAGCATTTCGATATCGATTGCTAAAAGTGCAAATACAAGAAAATCGAGTTTATACCTAAATATAAAATTACAACATTACGGAATTCTTCTAAATGCACTGCCGTTATACCGTTAAGGCTTTATGTAGACTTTAGTAAGCTAAAAATTGTTTACTAATTTAATATGTTAAACAAATGATTTGAAGCATTTCGATATCGATAGCTAAATATATATATACAAGAAAATCGACTTTATATCTAAATATAGGATTACGGAATTCTTCTACATCCACTGCCGTTATGCCAACATCAGATCGTTAAAGAAGGTTAATTAACTTAAATATGTTAAACTAATGAGTTGAAGCATTTTGATATCGATTGCTAAATGTGTATATACAAGAAAATCGATTTATACCTAAATAAAAGATTACGGGATTCACTCAAATATACTGCCGTTATGCCGTTATGGCTTTATTTAAACTTCAGTAAGTTAAAGAAGTTTAATTAACCTAAATATTCTTATCCAGTTATTTGAAGATTTTCGATATCGATTGCTAAATGTGTAAATCCAAGAAACTCGACTACATACCTAAATATAAGATTACGGAATTCTTCCAAATGTACTGCCGTTATGGGTTTATATCAACTTCAATACGTTAAAGAAGGTTAATTAACATAAATATGTTAAACCAATGATTTGATGGAGTCATGTGTAGAAGTTCACGCAAGTGAGGAAAGTTCTCTGATTGCCATTCACTTGGGAGTGGCCAGAAACGATTCTTTTACATATGACTCAAGCAGCTCACGACTTCCGGTCTTTGACCAAGTATCCTCTGGGTAGCCTAAGAACATCCGTTTGAAGGCGAGCTAAAGTGAGAAGGCGAAACATCCCCTGCATAGGGTTGTGCGCTGGGTTTGGGACCCGCCACGTAAAAAAACACCCCCAATGAAAAGGAAAAAACAGCCTCGGATGAGAGACCCCCCTTTTGATGACGACCACGGCAAACGAAATAAGGACTATGATTTGAGGGCATGCACCTGGAATGTCCGGTCCCTTAATTGGGAAGGTGCCGCTGCCCAGCTGGTAGATGTCCTCGTAAAGATAAAGGCTGACATCACCGCCGTCCAAGAAATGCGATGGACGGGACAAGGACAGAGACGAGTAGGTCCCTGTGACATTTACTACAGTGGCCATATAAAGGAGCGCAAGTTTTGTGTTGGATTCGTGGTGGGAGAGAGACTCCGTCGCCGAGTACTATCATTCACTCCTATGAATGAACGTCTAGCCACAATCCGCATCAAAGCGAGGTTCTTCAACATATCGCTGATTTGCGCCCACGCCCCGACGGAAGAGAAGGACGATGTGACCAAAGATGCCTTTTATGAGTGCTTGGAGCGCACTTATGAGAGATGCCCCCGCCACGATGTCAAAATCGTGCTTGGCGACTTCAACGCCAGGGTGGGCAAAGAAGGTATCTTTGGCACTACGGTCGGTAAATTCAGCCTCCACGAGGAAACATCCCCAAATGGGTTGAGGCTGATCGACTTCGCCGGGGCCCGAAATATGGTTATCTGTAGTACTAGATTCCAGCATAAGAAGATACATCAAGCTACCTGGCTGTCTCCGGATCGAAAAACCACCAACCAGATCGATCATGTTGTGATAGACGGAAGACACGTCTCCTGTGTTTTAGATGTGCGTGCGCTCCGAGGTCCTAACATCGACTCGGACCACTATATTGTTGCAGCCAAAACTCGCACCCGCCTCTGTGCAGCAAAAAACGCACGCCAACAAACACAAGGAAGGTTCGACGTCGAGAAGCTGCAATCACAACAGACAGCCGAACGATTTTCTACTCGGCTTGCACTCCTGCTCTCTGAGAGCACTCGTCAACAACTCGGTATAAGGGAGCTGTGGGACGGCATTTCAAACTCCTTACGTACAGCTGCAACCGAAACCATTGGTTTTCGGAAAGTGCAAAGGAACAGCTGGTACGACGAGGAGTGCCGTGTCGCAGCGGAGAGAAAACAGGCTGCCTACCTCGCAACGTTACGATCGACCACAACACGTGCGGGATGGGATAGATACCGAGAGTTGAAGAGGGAAGCGAGACGCATTTGTAGACAGAAAAAGAAAGAGGCCGAAATGCGTGAGTACGAAGAGCTTGATAAGCTGGCCGACAGGGGTAATGCTCGAAAATTCTACGAAAAGATGCGGCGGCTTACAGAAGGTTTCAAGACCGGAGCATACTCTTGCAGAACCCCCAAAGGTGATCTAGTTACCGATGCCCAGAGCATACTTAAATTATGGAGGGAACACTTCTCCAGCCTGCTGAATGGCAGTGAACACACAACACCAGGAGAAAACGAACCCGATACCCCAATCGATGACGATGGAGCAGATGTTCCATTGCCCGACCATGATGAAGTTCGAGTAGCAATTGCCCGCCTGAAAAACAACAAAGCGGCAGGGGCCGACGGATTGCCGGCCGAGCTATTCAAACACGGCGGCGAAGAACTGATAAGGTGCATGCATCAGCTTCTTTGTAAAATATGGTCGGACGAAAGTATGCCCAACGATTGGAATTTAAGTGTGCTATGCCCAATCCATAAAAAAGGAGACCCCACAATCTGCGCCAACTACCGTGGGATTAGCCTCCTCAACATCGCATATAAGGTTCTGTCGAGCGTATTGTGTGAAAGATTAAAGCCCACCGTCAACAAACTGATTGGACCTTATAAGTGTGGCTTTAGACCTGGTAAATCAACAACCGACCAGATATTCACGATGCGCCAAATCTTGGAAAAGACCCGTGAAAGAAGAATCGACACACACCACCTCTTCGTCGATTTCAAAGCTGCTTTCGACAGCACGAAAAGGAGCTGCCTTTATGCCGCGATGTCTGAATTTGGTATCCCCGCAAAACTAATACGGCTGTGTAAACTGACGTTGAGCAACACGAAAAGCTCCGTCAGGATCGGGAAGGACCTCTCCGAGCCGTTCGATACCAAACGAGGTTTCAGACAAGGCGACTCCCTATCGTGTGACTTTTTCAATCTGCTGCTCGAGAAAATTATTCGAGCTGCAGAACTTAATCGAGCAGGTACAATCTTTTACAAGAGTGTACAGCTGCTGGCGTATGCCGATGATATTGATATCATCGGCCTCAACACCCGCGCCGTTAGTTCTGCTTTCTCCAGACTGAACAAGGAAGCAACTCAAATGGGTCTGGCAGTGAACGAGGGCAAGACGAAATATCTCCTGTCATCAAACAAACAGGCCCCCCTGGTCCCACTCACGTTGGCCAGTCATGCGAAACTTTGAAGTTGTAGATAATTTCGCTATTTAGGAACCAGCATTAACACCACCAACAAGCTGTACGCAGGATATACGACAGGATCTACTTGGGACATGAGTGGCAATTGAAAAGTAAAGTCCTCTCTCGACGAACAAAAACCAAACTCTATAAGTCGCTCATTATTCCCGTCCTGCTATATGGTGCAGAGGCTTGGACGATGACAACAACCGATGAGTCGACGTTGCGAGTTTTCGAGAGAAAGTTCTGCGAAAGATTATGGTCCTTTGCGCGTCCACGTGCGAAAGCATCGAAACGATGAGCGCGAGATTCGCCCGACATTGCATAGTTCAGCGAATTAAAAGACACGGCTACGCTGGCAGGTCATGTTTCATAGAAAACACTCCAGCTCTGAAATATTCGACGCAGTACCGCCACAGGATAGCAAAAGAGGAAACCTCCATCGTTGAAACCAAGTGAAGGGATTTCGTTGGAATTCCAATTGGCGCCACTACAAGAAAAACGACTGGCCGCTGTTTTGATTCGCTAAATCGCATATAGCGGTTTACGCCAGTAAAGAAGAATATTTGAAACATTTCGATATCGCTTGCCAAATATTATATACAAGAAAGTCGAATTCATACCTAAATATAAGATACGGAATTCTTCCAAATGCACTGTGCGTTAATTAGAGATCCGTTAAAGAAGGTTTAAACACCAACTTAAATTCGTATCGATTTCAAAGTGCATCGATTTAACAAAAGAAGGATTTTCCAATGTAGTTTATCCGCCAGGCTTGTAAACTGATCGTTAAAGGCTAAATGAAATTTTAAGCATTGTATCGGAATGAATACAAAATCGACTTCGATAACGAATTTCAAATGCGCTGTATACGTTGATGACTATCAAATTTTTCGTTAAACTAATATATTCAAATCTGCTAAATTTTATAAAAAAATCTTATAAAAAAGTACAATTCTTCTGCGTGCACTGCAGTTATTAAAGTTAAAGAAGGTTTATTAACTTAAATATGTTAAACTAATGAGCTGAAGCATTTCGATATCGATTGCTAAATGTGTATATACAAGAAAATCGATTTTATACCTAAATAAAGGATTAAGGAAATTACCCAAATATACTGCCGTTATGCCGTTATGGCTTCTGTAGAGAAGTATAATTATTTAAATATGATAAGCTAAGGGTTTGAAGCATTTCGATATCGATCTAATGCTAAATGCGTAATATTAAAAAAACAAGAAACATGCAAACTTTATACTTGCTAAATGGTATAAAGATTATAACCATTATGCGAATTCGTTCTAAATTGCAACTGCCGTTATGACCAATTAAGAGGCTTATATGTAGACTTTAGACTTTAGTGCGCTAAAGAAGGTTTATTAACTTACAAGATGTTAAACTAATGATTTGAAGCATATTTGATATCGCTTGGTAAATGAGTATATTTAAGAAAGTCGAATTTAACCTAAAATAAGATAACGGAATTCTTCACATGCACTGCCGTTATGCCGCCATGGATTTTATGCCAACTCAGTTCTTTGAAGAAAGTTTATTAACTAAATATGTTAAACTAATAATTTGAAGCATTCTCGATATCGCTTGTAAATGTAGTATATTTAAGACAAGTCGAATTTATACCTAAATATAAGATAACGGAATTCTTCTACATGCACTGCCGTTATGCCGCCATGATTTTATGCCAACTTCAGTTCTTTGAAGAAAGTTTATTAACTTAAATATGTTAAACTAATGAATTGAAGCATCTCGATATCGATTGCTAAATGGGTATATACAACAAAATCGAATTTATACCTAAACATAAGATTACGGAATTCTTCTACATGCACTGCCGTTGTACCGCCATGGCTTTATGTTAACTTCAGTGCGTTAAAGAAGGTTTATTAACTTAAATATGTTAAAATAATTATTTGAAACATTTCGATATATATCGACTTTATATCTAAATATAAGATTATACCTAAATATAAGATAACGTAATTCTTCTAAATGCACTGCCGGTATGCCGTTAAGGCTTGATGTAGTCTTCAGGAAGATAAATAGGGTTAATTAACTTAAATATGTTAAACTAATGATTTGAAGCATTTCGATATCGATTGCTAAATGAGTATGTACAAGAAAATCGAATTCATACCTAAATATAAGATTACGCAATTCTTCTAAATGCACTGCCGTTATGCCGTTAAGGCTTTTGCAGACTTCAGTAAGAAAAGGAGGGTTAAGTAACTTAAATATGTTAAACTAATGATTTGAAGCATTTCGATATCGATTGCTAAATATGTAAATACAAGAAAATCGACTTTATACCTTAATATAAGATTACGGAATTCTTCTAAATGCACTGCAGTTATACCGTTAAGGCTTTATGTAGACTTCAGTGTGTTAAAGAAGGTTTATTATAAATAACTTGAAAATGTAAAACTAATGATTTGAAGCATTTCGATATCGATTGCTAAATGTGCATATACAAGAAAATCGACTTTCATATACCTAAATATAAGATAACGGAATTCTTCCAAATGTACTGTCGTTATGCCGCCAGGGTTTGTATCAACAACAATACGCTAAAGAAGGTTAATTATTTTAAATATGTTAAACTAATGGTTTGAAGCATTTCGATATCGACTGCTAAATGTGTAAATACAACAAAATCGGCTTTATACCTAAATATAAAATTATAACATTACGGATTTATTCTAAATGCACTGCCGTTATACCGTTAAGGCTTTATGTAGACCTCATTAAGCTAAAAAATGTTTATTAACTTAATATGTTAAACTAATGATTTGAAGTATTTCGATATCGATAGATAAATGTGTATATGCAAGAAAATCGACTTTATACCTGAATATAAGATTACGGAATTCTTCTACATGCACTGCCGTTATGCCGCCATGGCTTTATATCAACTTCAATATGTTAAAGAAGGTGAACTAACTTAAATATGTTAAACTAATGATTTGAAACATTGCGATATCGCTTACTAAATGTGTATATACAAGAAAATCGAATTCATACCTAAATATAAGATTACGCAATTCTTCTAAATGCACTGCCGTTATGCCGTTAAGGCTTTTGCAGACTTCAGTAAGAAAAAGAGGGTTTAGTAACTTAAATATGTTAAACTAATGATTTGAAGCATTTCGATATCGTTTGCTAAATATGTAAATACAAGAAAATCGACTTTATACCTTAATATAAGATTACGGAATTCTTCTAAATGCACTGCAGTTATACCGTTAAGGCTTTATGTAGACTTCAGTGTGTTAAAGAAGGTTTATTATAAATAACTTGAAAATGTAAAACTAATGATTTGAAGCATTTCGATATCGATTGCTAAATGTGCATATACAAGAAAATCGACTTTACATATACCTAAATATAAGATAACGGAATTCTTCCAAATGTACTGTCGTTATGCCGCCAGGGTTTGTATCAACAACAATACGCTAAAGAAGGTTAATTATTTTAAATATGTTAAACTAATGGTTTGAAGCATTTCGATATCGACTGCTAAATGTGTAAATACAACAAAATCGACTTTATACCTAAATATAAAATTATAACATTACGGATTTATTCTAAATGCACTGCCGTTATACCGTTAAGGCTTTATGTAGACCTCATTAAGCTAAAAAATGTTTATTAACTTAATATGTTAAACTAATGATTTGAAGTATTCCGATATCGATAGATAAATGTGTATATGCAAGAAAATCGACTTTATACCTGAATATAAGATTACGGAATTCTTCTACATGCACTGCCGTTATGCCGCCATGGCTTTATATCAACTTCAATATGTTAAAGAAGGTTAACTAACTTAAATATGTTAAACTAATGATTTGAAACATTTCGATATCGCTTACTAAATGTGTAATACAAGAAAATCGAATTTATACCTAAATATAAGATAACGGAATTCTTCTAAACGTACTGCCGTTATGCCGTTAAGGCTTTTGTAGACTTCAGTATGAAAAAGAGGGTTAATTAACTTAAATATGTTAAACTAATCATTTAAAGCATTTCGATATCGATTGCTAAATGTGTATATACAAGAAAATTGACTTTATACCTAAAAATAAGATTACGGAATTCTTCCAATCCTACTGTCATTATGCCGCCATGGCTTTGTATCAACTTAAATACGTTTAAGAAGGTTAATTATTTTAAATATGTTAAACTAATGCTTTGAAGCGTTTCGATATCGATTGCTAAATGTGCAAATACAAGAAAATCGACTTTATACCTGAATAAAAGATAACGGAATTCTTCTACATGCACTGCCGTTATGCCGTTAAGCCTTTATGTGGACTTCAGTGCGTTAAAGAAGCTTTATTAACTTAAATATGTTAAACTAATGATTTGAAGCATTTCGATATCGATTGCTAAATGCGTATATTGAACAAAATCGACTTTATACCTAAATATAAGATTACGGAATTGTTCCAAATGTACTGTCGTTATGCCGCAATGGCTTTGTATCACCTTCAATACGTTAAAGAAGGTTTATTAACTTAATACGTTAAACTAATGATTTGAAGCATTTCGATATCGATGCTAAATGTGTATATACAAAAAATCAAATTTATACCTAAAATAAGATTACGGAATTTTTCCCAATTTACTGCTTATCCCCCATGGTTTTTATTTAAAAACTT
>JAPZAG010002848.1:0-13882 GCA_027475135.1 Bactrocera correcta | reverse complement strand
ACCCTTGTTTTTTGCAATGATTCGAAACCCCAAAACAATTTTATATAAATAATTAAATCTTTATAAATTTAAAAAAATTCGGCTAACGCAAAGCATTTAGAAGAATTCCGTAATCTTATGCTTAGGTTTAAAGTCCACTTTCTTATATATACTCATTTAGCAATCGAAATCGAAATGCTTCAAATCATTAGTTTAACATATTTAAGTTAACAAACCTACTTTAATACACTGAAGTTAACACAAAGCCATGTCGGCGTAACGGCAGTGCATGTAGAAGAATTCCGTTATCATATATTTAGGTATAAAGTCGATTTTCTTGTATATACTCATTTAGCAATCGATATCGAAATGCTTCAAATAACTAGTGTAACATATCTAAGTTAATAAACCTTCTTAAACGAACTGAAGTTAACATAAAGCCATAACGGCATAACGGCAGTGCATTTGGAAGAATTCCGTAATCTTATATTTAGGTATAAAGTCGATTTTGTTGTGTATATGCATTTAGCAATCGGTTTCGAAAACTTTCAAATCATAAGTTTAACATATTTAAGTTAATAAAGCTTCTTTAACGCAACGAAGTTAACATAAAGCCATGGCGGCATAACGGCAGTGCATTTAGAAGAATTCCGTAAGCTTATATTTAGGTATAAAGTCGATTTTGTTGTAAATACACATTTAGCAATCGATATCTAATGCTTCAAATCATTAGTTTAACATATTTAAGTTAATTAACCTTTTTTAACGTATTGAAGTTGATATAAAGCCATGGTGGCATAACGACAGTACATTTGGAAGTATTCCGTAATAATATATTTAGGTATAAAGTCGATTTTCTTGTATATATGCATTAAGCAATCGATTTCGGAATGCTTCCAATAACTGGTGTAACATATCTAAGTTAATAAACCTTCTTTAACGAACTGAAGTTAACATATAGCCATAACGGCAGTGCATTAGAAGATTTCCGTAAGCGTATATTTAGGTATAAAGTCGATTTTGTTGTATATACACATTTAGCAATCGATATCGAAATACCTCAAATCATTAGTTCAACATATATAAGTTAATTAACCTTCTTTAACATATTGAAGTTCATGTAAAGCCATGGCGGCATAACGACAGTACATTCTGAAGAATTCCGTAATCTTATATTTAGGTATAAAGTCGATTTTCTTGTATATATGCATTAAGCAATCAATTCCGAAATGCTTCTAATAACTGGTGTAACATATCTAAGTTAATAAACCTTCTTGAACGAACTGAAGTTAACATAAAGCCATAACGGCATAACGGCAGTGCATTTAGAAGAATTCCGTAAGCGTATATTTAGGTATAAAGTCGATTTTGTTGTATATTCACATTTAGCAATCGATATCGAAATGCCTCAAATCATTAGTTTAACATATTTAAGTTAATTAACCTTCTTTAACATATTGAAGTTCATATAAAGCCATGGCGGCATAACGACAGTACATTTGGAAGAATTCCGTAACCTTATATTTAGGTATAAGGAAGATTTTCTTGTATATATGCACTTAGCAATCGATTTCAAAAATCTTCAAATCATTAGTTTAACATATTTAAGTTAATTAACCCTCTTTATCTTACTGAAGTCTACAAACGGCATAACGGCAAAGCATTTAGAAGAATTACGTAATCTTATATTTAGGTATAAAGTCGATTTTCTTGTATATACGCATTTAGCAGTCGATATCGAAATGCTTCAAATCATTAGTTTAACATATTTAAGTTAATTAACCATCTTTATCTTACTGAAGTCTACAAACGCCTTAACGGCATAACGGCAGTTCATGTAGAAGAATTCCGTTATCATATATTTGGGTATAAGGTCGATTTTCTTGTATAAACACATTTAGCAATCGATATCGAAATGCCTCAAATCATTAGTTTAACATATTTAAGTTAATTAACCCACTCTATCTTACTGAAGTCTACAAACGCCTTAACGGCATAACTGCAAAGAATTTAGAAGAATTTCGTAATCTTATGCTTAGGTTTAAAGTCCATTTTCTTGTATATACTCATTTAGCAATCGAAATCGAAATGCTTCAAATCATTAGTTTAACATATTTAAGTTAACAAACCTACTTTAACGCACTGAAGTTAACACAAAGCCATGGCGGCATAACGGCAGTGCATGTAGAAGAATTCCGTTATCATATATTTAAGTATAAAGTCGATTTTCTTGTATATACTCATTTAGCAATCGATATAGAAATGCTTCAAATAACTAGTGTAACATATCTAAGTTAATAAACCTTCTTAAACGAACTGAAGTTAACATAAAGCCATAACGGCATAACGGCAGTGCATTTGGAAGAATTCCGTAATCTTATATTTAAGTATAAAGTCGATTTTGTTGTGTATATGCATTTAGCAATCGGTTTCGAAAACTTTCAAATCATAAGTTTAACATATTTAAGTTAATAAAGCTTCTTTAACGCAACGAAGTTAACATAAAGCCATGGCGGCATAACGGCAGTGCATTTAGAAGAATTCCGTAAGCTTATATTTAGGTATAAAGTCGATTTTGTTGTAAATACACATTTAGCAATCTATATCTAATGCTTCAAATCATTAGTTTAACATATTTAAGTTAATTAACCTTTTTTAACGTATTTAAGTTGATATAAAGCCACGGTGGCCTAACGACAGTACATTTAGAAGTATTCCGTAATATTATATTTAGGAATAAAGTCGATTTTCTTGTATATATGCATTAAGCAATCGATATCGAAATGCTTCAAATAACTGGTTTAACATATTTAAGTTTATAAACCTTCTTAAGCTAACTGAAGTTAACATAAAACCATAACGAAATAACGGCAGTGCATTTGGAAGAATTCCGTAATCTTATATTTAGGTATAAAGTCGATTTTCTTGAATATACACATTTAGCAATCGATATCGAAATGCTTCAAATCTTTAGTTTAACATATTTAAGTTAATTAACCTTCTTTAACATATTGAAGTTCATATAAAGCCATGGCGGCATAACGACAGTACATTTGGAAGAATTCCGTAATCTTACATTTAGGTATAAGGAAGATTTTCTTGTATATATGCACTTAGCAATCGATTTCGAAAATACTCAAATCATTAGTTTAGCATATTTAAGTTAATAAAGCTTCTTTAACGCACCGAAGTTAACACAAAGCCATTTCGGCATAACGGCAGTTCATGTAGAAGAATTTCGTAATCTTATATTTAGGTATAAAGTCGATTTTCTTCTATATACACATTTAGCAATCGATATCGAAATGCCTCAAATAATAAGATTATCATAATTAGGCTAATTAACCTTTTTTAACGTATTGAAGTTGGTATAAAGCCTGGTGGCATAACGACAGTAAATTTGGAAGAATTCCGTAATCTTATATTTAGGAATAAAGTCGATTTTCTTGTATATATGCATTAAGCAATCGATATCGAAATGCTTCAAATAACTGGTTTAACATATTTAAGTTTATAAACCTTCTTAAGCTAACTGAAGTTAACATAAAACCATAACGAAATAACGGCAGTGCATTTGGAAGAATTCCGTAATCTTATATTTAGGTATAAAGTCGATTTTCTTGAATATACACATTTAGCAATCGAAATCGAATAGCTTCAAGGCATTAGTTTAACATATTTAAGTTAATTAACCCTCTTTATTTTACTGAAGTCTACAAACATCCTAACGGCATAACGGCAAAGCATTTAGAAGAATTACGTAATCTTATATTTAGGTATAAAGTCGATTTTGTTGTATATACTCATTTAGCAATCGATATAGAAATGCTTCAAATCATTAGTTTAACATATTTAAGTTAATTAACCCTCTTTATCTTTTTGAAGTCTACAAACGTTTTAACGGCATAACGGCAAAGCATTTAGAAGAATTACGTAATCTTATAATTAGGTATAAAGTCGATTTTGTTGTATATACACATCTAGCAATCGATATCGAAATGCTTCATATCATTAGTTTAACATATTTAAGCTAATTAATCTCTTTATCTTACTGAAGTCTACAAACGTTTTAACGGCATAACGGCAAAGCATTTAGAAGAATTCCGTAATCTTATATTTAGGTATAAAGTCGATTTTGTTGTGTATATGCATTTAGCAATCGATTTCGAAAATCTTCAAATCATAAGTTTAACATATTTAAGCTAATTAACCCTCTTTATCTTACTGAAGTCTACAAACGCCTTAACGGCATAACGGCAGTGCATGTAGAAGAATTCCGTTATCATATATTTAGGTATAAAGTCGATTTTCTTGTACATACACATTTAGCAATCGATATCGAAATGCCTCAAATCATTAGTTTAACATATTTAAGTTAATTAACCCTCTTTATCTCACTGAAGTCTACAAACGCCTTAACGGCATAACGGCAAAGCATTTAGAAGAATTACGTTATCTTATATTTAGGTATAAAGTCGATTTTCTTGTATATACTCATTTAGCAATCGATATAAAAATGCCTCAAATCATTAGTTTAACATATTTAAGTTAATTAACCCTCTTTATCTCACTGAAGTCTACAAACGCTTTAACGGCATAAATGCAAAGCATTTAGAAGATTTACGTTATCTTATATTTAGGTATAAAGTCGATTTTCTTGTATATATGCATTAAGCAATCGGTATCGAAATGCTTCAAATAACTGGTTTAACATATTTAAGTTAATAAACCCTCTTTAACTAACTGAAGTTAACATAAAACCATAACGGTATAACGGCAGTGCATTTGGAAGAATTCCGTAACCTTATATTTAGGTATAAAGTCGATTTTCTTGTATATACACATTTGACAATCGATATCGAAATGCCTCAAATCATTAGCTTAACATATTTAAGTTAATTAACCTTCTTTAACATATTGAAGTTCATATAAAGCCATGGCGGCATAACGACAGTACATTTTGAAGAATTCCGTAATCTTATATTTAGGTATAAAGTCGATTTTCTTGCATATATGCATTAAGCAATCGATTTCGAAATGCTTCTAATAACTGGTGTAACATGTTTAAGTTAATAAACCTTCTTTAACTAACTGAAGTTAACATAAAACTATAACAGTATAACGGCAGTGCATTTGGAAGAATTCCGTAATCTTATATTTAGGTATAAGGAAGATTTTCTTGTATATATGCACTTAGCAATCGATTTTGAAAATCTTCAAATCATTAGTTTAATATATTTAAGTTAATAAAGCTTCTTTAACGCACTGAAGTTAACACAAAGCCATGGCGGCATAACAGCAGGTCATGTAGAAGAATTCCGTAATCTTATATTTAGGTACAAAGTCGATTTTCTTCTATATACACATTTAGCAATCGATATCGAAATGCCTCAAATCATTAGCTTAACATATTTTAGTTAACCAACCTTTTTTAACGTATTGAAGTTGATATAAAGCCATGGTGGCATAACGACAGTACATTTGGAAGAATTCCGTAATCTTATATTTAGGTATAAAGTCGATTTTCCTGTATATATGCATTAAGCAATCGATATCGAAATGCTTCAAATAACTGGTGTAACATGTTTAAGTTAATAAACCTTCTTTAACTAACTGAAGTTAAAATAAAACCATAACAGTATAACGGCAGTGCATTTGGAAGAATTCCGTAATCTTATATATAGGTATAAGGAAGATTTTCTTGTATATATGCACTTAGCAATCGATTTCGAAAATCTTCAGATCATTAGTTTAACATATTTAAGTTAATAAAGCTTCTGTAACGCACTGAAGTTAACACAAAGCCATGGCGGCATAACGGCAGTTCATGTAGAAGAATTCCGTAATCTTATATTTAGGTATAAAGTCGATTTTCTTCTATATACACATTTAGCAATCGATATCGAAATGCCTCAAATCATTAGTTTATCATAATTTAGTTAATTAACCCCCTTTATCTTACTGAAGTCTACAAGCGCCTTAACGGCATAACGGCAGTGCATGTGGAAGAATTCCGTTATCATATATTTGGGTATAAAGTCGATTTTCTTGTATATACACATTTAGCAATCGATATCGAAATGCCTCAAATCATTAGTTTTATATATTTGAGTTAATTAACCCACTCTATCTTACTGAAGTCTACAAACGCCTTAACGGCATAACGGCAAAGCATTTAGAAGAATTCAGTAATCTTATACTTAGGTATAAAGTCGATTTTCTTGTATATACTCATTTAGCAATCGATATCGAAATGCTTCAAATAACTAGTGTAACATATCTAAGTCAATAAACCTTCTTAAACGAACTGAAGTTAACATAAAGCCATAACGGCATAACGGCAGTGCATTTGGAAGGATTCCGTAATCTTATATTTAGGTATAAAGTCGATTTTTTTGTGTATATGCATTTAGCAATCGGTTTCGAAAATCTTCAAATCATTAGTTTAACATATTTAAGTTAACAAACCTACTTTAGCGCACTGAAGTTAACACAAAGCCATGGCGGCATAACGGCAGTGCATGTAGAAGAATTCTGTTATCATATATTTAGGTATAAAGTCCATTTTCTTGTATATACTCATTAAGCAATCGAAATCGAAATGCTTCAAATCATTAGTTTAACATAGTTAAGTTAACAAACCTACTTTAGCGCACTGAAGTTAACACAAAGCCATGGCGGCATAACGGCAGTGCATGTAGAAGAATTCTGTTATCATATATTTAGGTATAAAGTCGATTTTCTTGTATATACTCATTTAGCAATCGATATCGAAATGCTTCAAATAACTAGTGTAACATATCTAAGTTAATAAACCTTCTTAAACGAACTGAAGTTAACATAAAGCCATGGCGGCATAACGGCAGTGCATTTAGAAGGATTCTGTAAGCTTATATTTAGGTATAAAGTCGATTTTGTTGTAAATACACATTTAGCAATCGATATCTAATGCTTCAAATCATGAGTTTAACATATTTAAGTTAGTTAACCTTTTTTAACGTATTGAAGTTGATATAAAGCCTAAGCATAACGACAGTACATTTGGAAGAATTCCATAATCTTTTATTTAGGTATAATGTTGATTTTGTTGTATATACACATTAAGCAATCGATATCGAAATGCTTCAAATAACTGGTTTAACATATTTAAGTTAATAAACCTTCTTTAAATAACTGAAGTTAACATAAAACCATAACGGTATAACGGCAGTGCATTTGGAAGAATTCCGTAATCTTATATTTAGGTATAAAGTCGATTTTCTTGTATATACACATTTAGCAATCGATATCGAAATGCTTCAAATCATTAGTTTAACATATTTTAGTTAATTAACCCCCTTTATCTTACTGAAGTCTACAAACGCCTTAACGGCATAACGGCAGTGCATGTAGAAGAATTCCGTTATCACATATTTAGGTATAAAGTCGATTTTCTTGTATATACACATTTAGCAATCGCTATCGAAATGCCTCAAATCAATCAATATATTAAAGTTAATTAACCCTCTCTATCTTACTGAAGTCTACAAACGCCTTAACGGCATAACGGCAAAGCATTTTGAAGAATTCCGTAATCTTATATATAGGTATAAAGTCGATTTTCTTGTATATACTCATTTAGCAATCGAAATCGAAATGCTTCAAAGCATTAGTTTAACATATTTAAGTTAACAAACCTACTTTAACGCACTGAAGTCTACAAACGTTTTAACGGCATAACGGCAAAGCATTTAAAAGAATTTCGTAATCTTATATTTAGGTATAAAGTCAATTTTGTTGTATATACACATTTAGCAATCGATATCGAAATGCTTCAAATCATTAGTTTAACATACTTAAGCTAATTAACCCTCTCTATCTTACTGAAGTCTACAAACTCCTTAACGGGATAACGGCAAAGCATTTAGAAGAATTCCGTAATCTTATATATAGGTATAAAGTCGATTTTGTTGTATATACGCATTTAGCAATCGATGCTTCAAATCATTAGTTTAACATATTTAAGTTAACAAACCTTCTTAAACGAACTGAAGTTAACATAAAGCCATAACGGCACAACGGCAGTGCATTTAGAAGAATTCCGTAAACTTATATTTAGGTAGAATGTCGATTTTCTTGTATATATGCATTAAGCAATCGATTTCGAAATGCTTCAAATAACTATTGTAACTTTTCTAAGTTAATAAACCTTCTTAAACGAACTGAATTTAACATAAAGCCATAACGGCAGTGCATTTGGAAGAATTCCGTAATCTTATATTTAGGTATAAAGTCGAATTTGTTGTGTATATGCATTTAGCAATCGATTTCGAAAATCTTCAAATCATAAGTTTAACATATTTAAGTTAATAAAGCTTCTTAAACGCACCGAAGTTAACATAAAGCCATGGCGGCATAACGGCAGTGCATTTAGAAGAATTCCGTAAGCTTATATTTAGGTATAAAGTCGATTTTGTTGCATATACACATTTAGCAATCGATATCTAAATGCTTCAAATCATTAGTTTAACATATTTAAGTTAATTAACCTTTTTTAGCGTATTGAAGTTGATATAAAGCCATGGTGGCATAACGACAGTACATTTGGAAGAATTCCGTAATCTTTTATTTAGGTATAAAGTCGTTTTTCTTGTATATATGCATTAAGCAATCGATATCGAAATGCTTCAAATAACTGGTTTAACATATTTAAGTTAACAAATCTTCTTAAACGAACTGAAGTTAACGTAAAGCCATGGCGGCATAACGGCAGTGCATTTAGAAGAATTCCGTAAACTTATATTTAGGTAGAAAGTCGATTTTCTTGTATATATGCATTAAGCGATCGATTTCGAAATGCTTCGAATAACTAGTGTAACTTATCTAAGTTAATAAAGCTTCTTAAACGCACCGAAGTTAACATAAAGCCATGGCGGCATAACGGCAGTGCATGTAGAAGAATTCCGTTATCATATATTTAGGTATAAAGTCGATTTTCTTGTACATACACATTTAGCAATCGATATCGAAATGCCTCAAATCATTAGTTTAACATATTTAAGTTAATTTACCCTCTATATCTTACTGAAGTCTACAAACGCCTTAACGGCATAACGGCAAAGCATTTGGAAGAATTACGTAATGTTATATTTAGGTATAAATCGATTTTCTTGTATATACTCATTTAGCAATCGAAATCGAAATGCTTCAAATCATAAGTTTAACATATTTAAGATAATTAACCCTCTTTATCTTTCCGAAGTCTACAAACGCCTTAACGGCATAACGGCAAGGCATTTGGAAGAATTACGTAATCTTATATTTAGTTATAAAGTCGATTTTCTTATATATACACATTTAGCAATCGATATCGAAATGCTTCAAATCATTAGTTTAACATATTTAAATTAATTAACCCCCTTTATCTTACTGAAGTCTACAAACGCCTTAACGGCATAACGGCAGTACACGTAGAAGAATTCCGTTATCATATATTTAGGTATAAAGTCGATTTTCTTGTACATACACATTTAGCAATCGATATCGAAATGCCTCAAATCATTAGTTTAACATATTTAAGTTAATTAACCCTTTTTATCTTACTGAAGTCTACAAACGCCTTATATGCATAACGGCAAAGCATTTAGAAGAATTACGTAATCTTATATTTAGGTATAAAGTCGATTTTCTTGTACATACTCATTTAGCAATCGAAATCGAAATGCTTCAAATCATTAGTTTAACATATTTAAGATAATCAACCCTCTTTATCTTACTGAAGTCTACAAACGCCTTAACGGCATAACAGCAAAGCATTTAGAAGAATTACGTAATCTTATATTCAGGTATAAAGTCGCTTTTCTTGTACATATTCATTTAGCAATCGAAATCGAAATGCTTCAAATCATTAGTTTAACATATTTAAGTTAATTAACCCTCTTTATCTTACTGAAGTCTACAAACGTTTTAACGGCATAACGGCAAAGCATTTAGAAGAACTACGTAATCTTATATTTAGGTAAAAAGTCGATTTTGTTGTATATACACATTCAGCAATCGATATCGAAATGCTTCAAATCATTAGTTTAACATATTTAAGCTAATTTACCCTCCTTACCTTACTAAAGTCTACAAAAGCCTTAACGGTATAACGGCAGTGCATTTGGAAGAATTCCGTAATCTTATATTTAGGTATAAAGTCGATTTTCTTGTATATACTCATTTAGCAATCGATAACGAAATGCTTCAAATCATTAGTTTAACATATTTAAGTTAATAAACCTTCTTTAACGAACTGAAGTTGGCATAAAGCCATAACGGTATAACGGCAGTGCATTTGTGAGAATTTCGCAATCTTATATTTAGGTATAAAGTCGATTTTGTTGTATATTCACATTTAGCAATCGATATCGAAATGCCTCAAATCATTAGTTTAACATATTTAAGTTAATTAACTTTCTTTAACATATTAAAGTTGATATATAGCCATGGCGGCATAACGACAGTACATTTGGAAGAATTCCGTAATCTTATATTTAGGTATAAAGTTGATTTTCTTGTATATACACATTTAGCAATCGATATCGAAATGCCTCAAATCATTAGTTTAACATATTTAAGTTAATTAACCTTCTTTAACGTATTGAAGGTGATATAAAGCCATGGCGGCATAGCGACAGTACATTTGCAAGAATTCCGTAATCTTATATTTAGGTATAAAGTCGATTTTCTTGTATATATGCAATCGATTTCGAAAATCTTCAAATCATTAGTTTAACATATTTAAGTTAATAAACCTTTTTTAACTAACAGAAGTTAACATAAAGCCATAACTGCATAACGGCAGTGCATTTAGAAGAATTCCGTAAGCTTATATTTAGGTATATTTAGCAATCGATATCGAAATGCTTCAAATCAATAGTTTAACATATTTAAGTTAATTAACCTTCTTTATCTTACTGAAGTTTACATAAAGCCATAACGGTATAACGGCAGTGCATTTGTGAGAATTTCGTAATCTTATATTTAGGTATATAGTCGATTTTGTTGTATATTCACATTTAGAAATCGATATCGAAATGCCTCAAATCATTAGTTTAACATATTTAAGTTAATTAACTTTCTTTAACATATTAAAGTTGATATATAGCCATGGCGGCATAACGACAGTACATTTGGAAGAATTCCGTAATCTTATATTTAGGTATAAAGTCGATTTTCTTGTATATACACATTTAGCAATCGATATCGAAATGCCTCAAATCATTAGTTTAACATATTTAAGTTCATTAACCCCCTTTATCTTACTGAAGTCTACAATCACCTTAACGGCATAACGGCAGTGCATTTGGAAGAATTCCGTAATCTTATATTTAGGTATAAAGTCGATTTTCTTGTATATACTCATTTAGCAATCGATATCGAAATGCTTCAAATCATTAGTTTAACATATTTAAGTTAATTAAACTTTTTTAACGTATTGAAGTTGATATAAAGCCATGGTGGTATAATGACAGTACATTTGGAAGAATTCCGTAATCTTATATTTAGGTTTAAATTCGATTTTTTTGCATATGCACATTTAGCAATCGATATCGAAATGCTTCAATCATTAGTTAAACATATTAAGTTAATAAACATTTTTTAGCTTATTG
Organism: Bactrocera correcta; assembly: GCA_027475135.1. NCBI lineage: Eukaryota > Metazoa > Arthropoda > Insecta > Diptera > Tephritidae > Bactrocera > Bactrocera correcta. Next base: position 2,270 of record JAPZAG010002848.1, on the reverse strand, counting down.
AGGTCTACATAAAGCCTTAGCGGTATAACGGCAGTGCACTTAGAAGACCTCCGTAATGTTATAATTTTATATTTAGGTATAAAGTCGATTTTGTTGTATTTACACATTTAGCAGTCGATATCGAAATGCTTCAAACCATTAGTTTAACATACTTAAAATAATTACCTTCTTTAACGTATTGAAGTTGATACAAACCATGGCGGCATAACGGCAGTGCATGTAGAAGAATTCCCTAATCTTATATTTAGGTATAAAGTCGATGTTCTTGTACATACACATTTAGCAACCGATATCGAAATGCTTTAAATCATTAGTTTAACATATTAAAATTAATTAACCATCTTTAACGTATTGAAGGTGAAATAAAGCCTTAACGCCATAACGACAGTAATTTGGAAGAATTCCGTAATCTTATATTAAGGTATAAAGTCGATTTTCTGGTATATATGCATTTAGAAATCGATACCGAAATGCTTCAAATCATTAGTTTAACATATTTAAGTTAATTAACCATCTTTAACGTATTGAAGGTGAAATAAAGCCATGGCGCCAAAACGACAGTAATTTGGAAGAATTCCGAAATCTTATACATATTTAGGTATAAAGTCGATTTTCTTGTATATATGCATTTAGAGATCGATATCGAAATGCTTCAAATCATAAGTTTAACATATTTAAGTTAACAAACCTACTTTAACGAACTGAAGTTGACATAAAGCCATGGCGGAATAACGGCAGTGCATTTGGAAGAATTCCGTTTCCCTATGTTTAGGTATAAAGTCAAGTTTCTTGTATTAGCACATTTGGCAATCAATATCGAAATGCTTCAAATCATTAGTTCAACATATTTAAGTTAAATTACCTTCTTTAACCTACCGAAGGTGACATGAAGCCATGGCGGCATAACGGCAGTGCATGTAGAAGAATTCCATTTTTATATTTAGGTATAAAATCGATTTTGTTGTATAAACACATTTAGTAATCCATATCGAAATGTTTCATATCATTAGTTTAACATATTTAAGTTAATTAACCTTCTTTATCTTACTAAAGTCTACAAAAGCCTTAACGGCATAACGGCAGTGCATTTGGAAGAATTCTGTAATCTTATATTTAGGTATATAGTCGATTTTCTTTTATATACTCATTTAGCAATCGATATCGAAATGCTTCAAATCATTAGTTTAACATATTTAAGTTAATAAACCTTCTTTAACGAACTGAAGTTGGCATAAATCCATGGCGGCATAACTGCAGTGCATTTAGAATAATTCCGTAATCTTATATTTAGGTATAAAGTCGATTTTCTTGTATATAAGCATTTAGCAATCGATATCGAAATGCTTCAAATCATTAGTTTAACATATTTAAGTTAATTAAACTTCTTTAACGTATTGAAGTTTACATAAAGCCATAACGGTATAACGGCAGTGAATTCGGGAGAATTTCGTAATCTCATAATTAGGTATAAAGTCGATTTTGTTGTATATACACATTTAGCAATCGATATCGAAATGCCTCAAATCATTAGTTTAACATATTTAAGTTAATTAAACTTCTTTAACATATTGAAGTTGATATAAAGCCATGCCGGCATAACGGCAGTACATTTGGAAGAAATCCGTAATCTTATATTTAGGTATAAAGAAGATTTTCTTGTATATATGCATTAAGCAATCGATTTCGAAAATCTTCAAGTCATTAGTTTAACATATTTAAGTCAATAAACCTTCTTTAACGAACAGAAGTTAACATGAAGCCATAACTGCATAACGGCAGTGCATTTAGAAGAATTCCGTAATCTTATATTTAGGTATAAAGTCGATTTTCTTGTATATACAAATATAGCAATCGATATCGAAATGCTTCAAGTCATTAGTTTGACATATTTAAGTTAAAAAACCTACTTTAAACCGAAGTTAACACAAAGCCATGGTGGCATAACGGCAGTGCATGTAGAAGAAATCCGTAATCTTATATTTAGGTATAAAGTCGATTTGCTTGTATATACTCATTTAGCAATCGATATCGAAATGCTTCAAATCATTAGTTTGACATATTTAAGTTAAAAAACCTACTTTAAACCGAAGTTAACACAAAGCCATGGTGGCATAACGGCAGTGCATGTAGAAGAAATCCGTAATCTTATATTTAGGTATTAAGTCGAATTTGCTGTATATATGCATTAAGCAATCGATTTCAAAAATCTTCAATTCATTAGTTTAACATATTTAAGTTAGTTTACCTTCTTTAACGTATTGAAGGTGATA
>JAPZAG010002847.1:0-13885 GCA_027475135.1 Bactrocera correcta | reverse complement strand
TGATCTAAAGCCATGGCGGCATAACGGCAGTGCATTTAGAAGAAATCCGTAATCTTGTATTTAGGTATAAAGTCGATTTTTTTGTATATACACATTTAGCAATCGATATCGAGATGCTTCAACTCATTAGTTTAACATATTTAAGTTAACAAACCTTCTATAACGAACTGAAGTTGGCATAAAGCCATGGCGGCATAACGGCAGTGCATGTAGAAGAATTCCGTAATGTTATATTTAGGTATAAAGTCGATTTTGTTGTATATACACATTTAGCAATCGATATCGAGATGCTTCAACTCATTAGCTTAACATATTTAAGTTAACAAACCTTCTATAACGAACTGAAGTTGGCATAAAGCCATGGCGGCATAACGGCAGTGCATGTAGAAGAATTCCGTAATGTTATATTTAGGTATAAAGTCGATTTTGTTGTATATACACATTTAGCAATCGATGTCGAAATGCTTCAAATCATTAGTTTAACAGATTTAAGTTAATAAACGTTCTTTAACGCACTGAATTCTACATAAAGATTTAACGGTATAACGGCAGTGCATTTAGAAGAATTCCGTTATCTTATAGTTAGGTATAAATACGATTTTCTTGTATATACACATTTAGCAAGCGATATCGAAATGCCTCAATTTATTAGTTTAACATACTTAAGTTAATTAACCATCTTTATCCTACTGAAGTTTACATAAAGCCGGTAAAAAAGGCAGTGCATTTGGAAGAATTCCGTAATCTTATATTTAGGTATAAAGTCGATTTTGTTGTATATACACATATAGCAATCGATATCGAAATGCCTCAAATCATTACTTTAACATACTTAAGTTAATTAACCTTCTTTATCCTACTGAAATTTACATAAAGCCGGTATTAAGGCAGTGCATTTGGAAGAATTCCGTAATCTTATATTTAGGTATAAAGTCGATTTTGTTGTATATACACATTTAGCAATCGATATCGAGATGCTTCAACTCATTAGTTTAACATATTTAAGTTAATAAACCTTTTTTAAAACGATCTGAATTTGGCATATAGCCACGGCGGTATTACGGCAGTGCATGTAGAAGGATTTCGTGATCTTTTATTTAGGTATAAAGTCGATTTTCTTGTATTTACACATTTAGCAATCGATATCGAAAATCTTCAAATCATTAGTTTAACATATTTAAGTTAATTAACTTTCTTTAACGTAATGAAGGAGATATAAAGCCATGGCGGCATAACGACAGTGCATGTAGAAGAATTCCGTAATCTTACATTTAAGTATATCTTCGATTTTCTTATATTTACACATTTAGCAATCGATATTGAAATGCCTCAAATCATTAGTTTAACATATTTAAGTAAATTAACCCTCTTTATCTTACTGAAATCTACAAAAGCCTTAACGGCATAACGCAGTGCATGTAGAAGGATTTCGTGATCTTTTATTTAGGTATAAAATCGATTTTCTTGTATTTACACATTTAGCAATCGATATCGAAAATCTTCAAATCATTAGTTTAACATATTTAAGTTAATTAACTTTCTTTAACGTAATGAATGAGATATAAAGCCATGGCGGCATAACGACAGTGCATGTAGAAGAATTCCGTAATCTTACATTTAAGTATATATTCGATTTTCTTATATTTACACATTTAGCAATCGATATTGAAATGCCTCAAATCATTAGTTTAACATATTTAAGTAAATTAACCCTCTTTATCTTACTGAAATCTACAAAAGCCTTAACAGCATAACGGCAGTGCATTTGGAAGAGTTCCGTAATCTTATATTTAGGTATTAAGTCGATTTTGTTGTATATACGCATTTAGCAATCGACATCGAAATGCTTCAACTCATTAGTTTAACATATTTAAGTTAATAAACCTTCTTTAACGATCTGAAGTTGGCATAACGGCAGTGGATGTAGAAGAATTCCGCAATCTTATATTAGGCATAAAGTCGATTTTCTTGTATATACACATTTTTCAATCGATATCGAAATGCTTCAAATCATTAGTTTAACATATTAAATTAATAAACATTTTGTAGCTTACTGAAGTCTACATAAAGCCTTAACGGTATAGCGGCAGTGCATTTAGAAGAATTACGTAATGTTATAATTTTATATTTAGGTATAAAGTCGATTTTCTTGTATTTGCACATTTAGCAATCGATATCGAAATGCTTCAAACCATTAGTTTAACATATTTAGAACAATTAACCTTCTTTAACGTATTGAAGGTGATACAAAGCCTTGGTGGCATAACGACAGTTCATTTGGAAGAATTCCGTAATCTTATTTTTAGGTATAAAGTCGATTTTCTTGTATATACACATTAAGCAATCGATATCGAAATGCTTCAAATCATAAGTTTAACATATTTAAGTTAATTAATCCTCTTTGTCTTACTGAAGTCTACAAAAGCCTTAACGGTATAACGGCAGTGCATTTGGAAGAATTCCGTGAACTTATATTTAGGTATAAAGTCGATTTTGTTGTTTATACGCATTTAGCAATCGACATCGAAATGCTTGAACTCATTAGTTTAACATGTTTAAGTTAATAAACCTTCTTTAACGATCTGAAGTTGGCATAACGGCAGTGGATGTAGCAGAATTCCGTAATCTTATTTTATGCATAAAGTCGATTTTCTTGTATATACACATTTTTCAATCGATATCGAAATGCTTCAAATCATTTGTTTAACATATTAAGTTATTAAACATTTTGTAGCTTACTGAAGTCTACATAAAGCCTTAACGGTATAGCGGCAGTGCATTTAGAAGAATTACGTAATGTTATAATTTTATTTTTAGGTATAATGTCGATTTTCTTGTATTTGCACATTTAGCAATCGATATCGAAATGCTTCAAACCATTAGTTTAACATTTTTAGAATAATTAATCTTCTTTAACGTATTGAAGGTGATACAAAGCCATGGTGGCATAACGACATTTCATTTGGAAGAATTCCGTAATCTTATATCATAAGTTTAACATTTTTAAAGTTAATTAATCCTCTTTGTCTTACTGAAGTCTAAAAAAGCCTTAACGGTATAACGGCAGTGCATTTGGAAGAATTCCGTAAACTTATTTTTAGGTATAAAGTCGATTTTGTTGTTTATACACATTTAGCAATCGATATCGACATGCTTCAACTCATTAGTTTAACATATTTAAGTTAATAAACCTTCTTTAACGAACTGAAGTTGGCATAAATCCATGGCGGCATAACGGCAGTGGATGTAGAGGAATTCCGTTATCTTATATTTAGGTATAAAGTCGATTTTCTTGTATATACACATTTAGCAAGCGATATCGAAATGCTTCAAATCATTAGTTTAACATATTTAAGTTAATTAACCTTCTTTAACGTAATGAAGGTGATATAAAGCCATGGCGGCATAACGACAGTGCATTAAGAAGAATTCCGTAATCTTATATTTAGGTATAAAGTCGATTTGGTTGTATATACACATTTAGCAAGCGATATCGAAATGCTTCAAATCATTAGTTTAACATATTTAAGTTAATAAACCTTCTTTAACGAACTGAAGTTGGCATAAAGCCATGGCGGCATAACGGCAGTGCCTGTAGAAAAATTCCGTTATCTTATATTTAGGTATAAAGTCGATTTTCTTGTATGTACACATTTAGCAAGCGATATCGAAATGCTTCAAATCATTAGTTTAACATATTTAAGTTAATTAACCTTCTTTAACGTATTGAAGTTGATCTAAAGCCATGGCGGCATAACGGCAGTGCATTTAGAAGAAATCCGTAATCTTGTATTTAGGTATAAAGTCGATTTTTTTGTATATACACATTTAGCAATCGATATCGAATTGCTTCAAATCATTATTTTAACATATTTAAGTTAACAAACCTTCTGTAACGAACTGAAGTTGGCATAAAGCCATGGCGGCATAACGACAGTGCATCAAGAAGAATTCCGTAATCTTATATTTAGGTATAAATTCGATTTTGTTGTATATACACATTTAGCAATCGATATCGAGATGCTTCAACTCATTAGCTTAACATATTTAAGTTAATAAACCTTCTATAACGATCTGAAGTTGGCATTAAGCCACGGCGGCATTACGGCAGTGCATGTAGAAGAATTCCGTAATCTTTTTTTTAGGTATAAAGTCGATTTTTTTTTATATACACATTTAGATATCGATATCGAAATGCTTCAAATCATTAGTTTAAAATATTTAATTTAATAAACCTTCTTTAACGAAGGGAAATTTGGGCGTAAAGCCATGGCGGCATAACGGCAGTGCATTTAGAAGAAATCCGTAATCTTATATTTAGGTATAAAGTCAATTTTGTTGTATATACACATTTAGCAATCAATATCGAGATGCTTCAACTCATTAGTTTAACATATTTAAGTTAATAAACCTTCTTTATCGTATTAAATTTGATATAAAGCCATGGCGGCAAAACGTCAGTGCATTTAAAAGAATCCCGTTATCTTATATTAAGGTATAAATTCGATTTTCTTGTATATACAAGCGATATCGAAATGTTTCAAATCATTAGTTTAACATATTTAAGTTAATTAACCTTCTTTAACGTATTGAAGTTTATATAAAGCCAGGCGGCATAACGGCAGTGCATTTAGAAGCATTCCGTAATGTTAAAATTTTTATATGTAGGTATAAAGTCGATTTTCTTGTATATACTCATTTAGCAATCGATATCGAAATGCTTCAAATCATTAGTTTAACATATTTAAGTTAATTAACCTTCTTTAACGTAATGAAGGTGATATAAAGCCATGGCACCATAACGACAGTGCATGTAGAAGAATTCCTTAATCTTATATTTAGGTATAAAGTCGATATTCTTGTATTTACACATTTAGCAATCGATATCGAAAATCTTCAAATCATTAGTTTAACATATTTAAGTTAATTAACCTTCTTTATCGTAATGAAGTTAATATAAAGCCATGGCGGCATAACGACAGTGCATTTATAAGAATTCCGTAATCTCATATTTAGGTATGAAGTCGTTTTTCTTGTATTTAGCAATCGATATCAAAAAGCTTAAAATAACGGTTTAGCATATTTAGGTTAATTAACCTTTTTATCTTACCGAAGTTTAAATAAAGCCACAACGGCATAACGGCAGTATATTTGGATGAATTCCGTAAACTTTTATTTAGGTATAAAATCGATTTTGTTGTAAATACACATTTAGCAATCGATTCGAAAATCTTCAAATCATTAATTTAACATATTTAAGTTAATTAACCTTCTTTAACGTAATGAAGGTGATATAAAGCCATAACGGCATAACGGGAAAGCATTTCGATGAATTCCGTAATCTTATATTTAGGTATAAAGTCGACTTTCTTATATTTACACATTTAGCAATCGATATCGAAAATCTTCAAATCATTAATTTTACATATTTAAGTTAATTAACCTTCTTTAACGTAATGAAGGTGATATAAAGCCATAACGGCATAACGGGAGAGTATTTCGATGAATTCCGTAATCTTATATTTAGGTATAAAGTCGACTTTCTTGTATATACTCACTTAGCATGCGATATCGAAATGCTTCAACTCATTAGTTTAATATATTTAAGTGAATAAAGCTTCTTTAACGTAATGAAGGTGATAAAAAGCCATAACGGCATAACGGGAGAGTATTTCGATGAATTCCGTAATCTTATATTTAGGTATAAAGTCGACTTTCTTGTATATACTCATTTAGCAATCTATATCGAAATGCTTCAAATCATTAGTTTAATATATTTAAGTTAATAAAGCTTCTTTAACGCACTGAAGTTAACATAAAGCCATGGCGGCATAACGGCAGTGCATGTAGAAGAATTCCGTAATCTTATTTTTAGGTATAAAGTCGATTTTCTTGTATATATACACATAGCAATCGATATCGAAATGTTTCAATCATTAGTTTAAAATATTTAAGTTCATAAACCTTCTTTAACGAACGGATGTTGGCATAAAGCCACGGCGGCAAAACGGCAGTGCATTTAGAAGATTTCCGTAATCTTATATTTAGGTATAAAGTCGATTTTCTTGTATATACACATTTTGCAATCGATATCGAAATGCTTCAAATAACTGGTTTAGCATATTTAATTTAATTAACCTTCTTTATCTTACTGAAGTTAACATAAAGCCATAACGGCAGTGCATTTCGAAGAATTCCGTAAACTTATATTTAGGTATAAAGTCGATTTTGTATATATACACATTTAGCAAGCGATATCGAAATGCTTCAAATCATTAGTTTAACATATTTAAGTTAATTAACCTTCTTTAACGTATTGAAGTTGATATAAAGCCATGGCGGCATAACGGCAGTGCCTGAAGAGAATTCCGTTATCTTATATTTAGGTATAAAGTCGATTTTGTTGTATATACACATTTAGCATGCGATATCGAAATGCTTCAAATCATTAGTTTAACATATTTAAGTTAATTAACCTTCTTTAACGTATTGAAGTTGATATAAAGCCATGGCGGCATAAAGGCAGTGCATTTAGAAGAATTCCGTAATGTTATAATTTTATATTTAGGTATAAAGTCGATTTTCTTGTATCTACACATTAAGCAATCGATATCGAAATGCTTCGAACCATTAGTTTAACATATTTAAAATAATTAACCTTCTTTAGCGTAATGAAGGTGATATAAAGCCATGGCGGCATAACGACAGTACCTGTGGAAAAATTCCGCAATCTTATATTTAGGTATAAAGTCGATTTTCTTGTATATATACATTTCGCAATCGATATCGAAATGCTTCAGATAACTGGATTAACATATTTTAGCTAATAAACCTCCTTTAGCGAACAGAAGTTGACATAAAGCCATAACGGCACTGCATTTGGAAGAATTCCGTAGTCCTATATTAAGGCATAAAGTCGTTTATATGAATTCCGTTATCTTATATTTAGGTGTAAAGTCGTTTTTTTTTGTACATACACATTTAGCAATCCATATCGAAATGCTTCAAATCATTAGTTTAACATATTTAAGTTAATTAACGCTCTTTATCTTACTGAAGTCTACAAAGGCCTTAAAGGCATAACGGCAGTGCATTTAGAAGAACTACGTAATCTTATATTTAGGTATGAATTCGATTTTCTTGTATATACATATTTAGCAATCGATATCGAAATGCTTCAAATCATTAGTGTAACATATTTAAGTTAATAAACCTTCTTTAACGTATTGAAGGTGATACAAAGCCATGGCGGCATAACGACAGTACATTTGGAAGAATTACGTAATCTTATATTTAAGTATAATGTCGATTTTCATGTATATACACATTAAGCAATCGATATCGAAATGCTTCAAATCATTAGTTTAACATATTTAAGTAAATTAATCCTCTTTTTCTTACTGAAGTCTACAAAAGCCTTAACGGCATAACGGCAGTGCATTTGGAAGAGTTCCGTAATCTTATATTTAGGTATTAAGTCGATTTTGTTGTATATACGCATTTAGCAATCGACATCGAAATGCTTCAAGTCATGAGTTTAACATATTTAAGATAATTAACCCTCTTTATTCTACTGAAGTCTACAAAAGCCTTAACGGCATAACGGCAGTGCATTTAGAAGCATTCCGTAATCCTCTATTTAGGTATAAAGTCGATTTTTTTGTATATACTCATTTAGCGATCCATATCGAAATGCTTCAAATCATTAGTTTAACATATTTAAGTATACTTATATATATACTATTATATTACTTCAGTAATATAAAGAGGGTTAATTAACTATACTTATATGCCTTAATATAAGACTACGGAATTCTTCCAAATGCAGTGCCGTTATGGCTTTATGTCAACTTCAGTTCGCTAAAGGAGGTTTATTAGCTATAATATGTTAATCCAGTTATCTGAAGCATTTCGATATCGATTGCGAAATGTATATATACAAGAAAATCGAATTTATACCTAAATATAAGATTGCGGAATTTTTCCACAGGTACTGTCGATATGCCGCCATGGCTTTATATCACCTTCATTACGCTAAAGAAGGTTAATTATTTTAAATATGTTAAACTAATGGTTCGAAGCATTTCGATATCGATTGCTAAATTTGTATGTACAAAAAGCAATTCGATAGCGATTGCTAAATGTGTATATACAAGAAAATCGACTTTATACCGAAATATAAGATTACGGAATTCTTCTAAATGCACTGCCGTTATGCCGTTATGGCTTCATTTTAACTTCAGTTCGTTTAAGAAGGTTTATTAACTTAGATATGTTACACCAGTTATTTGAAGCATTTTGAAATCGGTTGCTTAATGCATATATACAAGAAAATCGACTTTCTACCTAAATATAAGTTAACGGAATTCTTGCAAAGGTACTGTCGCTATGCCGCCATGGCTTTTTATCAACTTCAATATGTTATAGAAGGATAATTAACTTAAATATGTTAAACTAATGTTTTGAAGATTTTCGAAATCGATTGCTTAATGCATATATACAAAAATATCGACTTTATACCTAAATATAAGATTACGGAATTCTTCAAATGCACTGCCGTTATGCCGTTAAGGCGTTTGCAGACTTCAGTAAGATAAATGAAACTAATGATTTGACGCATTTCGATATGGATTGCTAAATGAGTATATACAAAAAAATCGACTTTATACCTAAATAGAGGATTACGGAATGCTTCTAAATGCACTGCCGTTATGCCGTTAAGGCTTTTGTAGACTCCAGTAGAATAAAGAGGGTTAATTATCTTAAATATGTTAAACTCATGATTTGAAGCATTTCGATGTCGATTGCTAAATGCGTATATACAACAAAATCGACTTAATTCCTAAATATAAGATTACGGAACTCTTCCAAATGCACCTGCGTTATGCGGTTAAGGCGTTTGTAGACTTCAGTAAGAAAAAGAGGATTAATTTAATTAAATATGTTAAACTCATGATTTGAAGCATTTCGATGTCGATTGCTAAATGCGTATATACAACAAAATCGACTTAATACCTAAATATAAGATTACGGAACTCTTCTAAATGCACTGCCGTTATGCCGTTAAGGCTTTTGTAGACTTCAGTAGAATAAAGAGGGTTAATTATCTTAAATATGTTAAACTCATGATTTAAAGCATTTCGATATCGTTTGCTTAATGTGTATATACAAGGAAATCGATATTATACTTAAATATAAGATTACGTAATTCTTCCAAATGTACTGTCGTTATGCCGCCATGGCTTTGTATCACCTTCAATACGTTAAAGAAGGTTTATTAACTTAAATATGTTACACTAAGGATTTGAAGCATTTCGATATCGATGGCTAAAGCGGGTATATACAATAAAAACGAATTCATACCTAAATATAAGATTACGTAGTTCTTCTAAATGCACTGCCGTTATGCCGTTAAGGCCTTTGTAGACTCCAGTAAGATAAAGAGCGTTAATTAACTTAAATATGTTAAACTAATGATTTGAAGCATTTCGATATCGATTACTAAATGTGTATGTACAAAAAGCATTTCGATATCGATTGCTAAATGTGTATATACAAGAAAATCGACTTTATACCGAAATATAAGATTACGGAATTCTTCTAAATGCACTGCCGTTATGCCGTTATGGCTTCATTTTAACTTCAGTTCGTTTAAGAAGGTTTATTAACTTAGATATGTTACACCAGTTATTTGAAGCATTTTGAAATCGGTTGCTTAATGCATATATACAAGAAAATCGACTTTCTACCTAAATATAAGTTTACGGAATTCTTGCAAATGTACTGTCGCTATGCCGCCATGGCTTTTTATTAACTTCAATATGTTATAGAAGGATAATTAACTTAAATATGTTAAACTAATGTTTTGAAGATTTTCGAAATCGATTGCTTAATGCATATATACAAAAAAATCGACTTTATACCTAAATATAAGATTACGGAATTCTTCAAATGCACTGCCGTTATGCCGTTAAGGCGTTTGCAGACTTCAGTAAGATAAAGAGGGTTAATTAACTTAAATATGTTAAACTAATGATTTAAAGATTTTCGAAATCGATTGCTAAATGCATATATACAACAAATTCGACTTAATACTTAAATATAAGATTACGGATTTCTTCTACATGCACTGCCGTTATGCCGCCATGGCTGTGTGTTATCTTCGGTTTAAAGTAGGTTTTTTAACTTAAATATGTCAAACTAATGATGTGAAGCATTTCGATATCGATTGCTAAATGAGTATATACAAGAAAATCGAATTTATACCTAAATATAAGATTACGGAATTCTTCTACATGCATTGCCGTTATGCCGTTAAGGCGTTTGAAGACTTCAGTAAGATAAAGAGGGTTAATTAACTTAAATATGTTAAACTAATGATTTGAGGCATTTTGATATCGATTGCTATATGTGTATATACAAGAAAATCGACTTTATACCTAAATATAAGATTACGGAATTCTTTTAAATGCACTGCCGTTATGCAGTTATGGCTTCATGTTAACTTCTGTTCGTTAAAGAAGGTTTATTGACTTAAGTATGTTAAACTAATGATTTGAAGTTTTTCGAAATCGATTGCTAAATTCACATGTACAAGAAAATCTTCTTTATACATAAATATAAGATTACGGAATTCTTCCAAATGTACTGCCGTTATGCCGCCATGGCTCTATATCAACTTCAATATTTTAAAAGAAGTTTAATTAACTTAAATATGTTAAACTAATGATTTGAGGCATTTCGATATCGATTGCTAAATGTGTATATACAAGAAAATCGACTTTATACTTAAATATAAAATTACGAAATTCTCCCAAATGCACTGCCGTTATACCGTTTTGGCTTTATGTAAACTTCAGTAAGATAAAGAAGGTTAATTAACTTAAATAAGTTAAACTAATGATATGAAGCATTTCGATATCGATTGCTATATGTGTATATACAACAAAATCGACTTTATCCTAAATATAAGATTACGGAATTCTTCCAAATGCACTGCCGTTATTCCGCCATGGCTTTATGTCAACTTAAATACGTTAAAAAAGGTTAATTAACTTAAATATGTTAAACTAATGAGTTGAAGCATCTCGATATTGATTGCTAAATGTGTATAAACAAAAAAATCGACTTTATACCTAAATATAAGATTACGGAATTCTTCCAAATGCACTGCCGTTATGCCGCCATGGCTTTGTGTTAACTTCAGTTCGTTTAAGAAGGTTTATTAACTTAGATATGTTACACCAGTTATTTGAAGCATTTTGAAATCGGTTGTTAATGCATATATACAAGAAAATCGACTTTCTACCTAAATATAAGTTTACGGAATTCTTGCAAATGTACTGTCGCTATGCCGCCATGGCTTTTTGTCAACTTCAATATGTTATAGAAGGATAATAAACTTAAATATCTTAAACTAATGTTTTGAAGATTTTCGAAATCGATTGCTAAATGCATATATACAAAAAAATCGACTTTATACCTAAATATAAGATTACGGAATTCTTCAAATGCACTGCCGTTATGCCGTTAAGGCGTTTGCAGACTTCAGTAAGATAAAGAGGGTTAATTAACTTAAATATGTTAAACTAATGATTTAAAGATTTTCGAAATCGATTGCTAAATGCATATATACAACAAATTCGACTTAATACTTAAATATAAGATTACGGATTTCTTCTACATGCACTGCCGTTATGCCGCCATGGCTGTGTGTTATCTTCGGTTTAAAGTAGGTTTTTTAACTTAAATATGTCAAACTAATGATGTGAAGCATTTCGATATCGATTGCTAAATGAGTATATACAAGAAAATCGAATTTATACCTAAATATAAGATTACGGAATTCTTCTACATGCATTGCCGTTATGCCGTTAAGGCGTTTGAAGACTTCAGTAAGATAAAGAGGGTTAATTAACTTAAATATGTTAAACTAATGATTTGAGGCATTTTGATATCGATTGCTATATGTGTATATACAAGAAAATCGACTTTATACCTAAATATAAGATTACGGAATTCTTTTAAATGCACTGCCGTTATGCAGTTATGGCTTCATGTTAACTTCTGTTCGTTAAAGAAGGTTTATTGACTTAAGTATGTTAAACTAATGATTTGAAGATTTTCAAAATCGATTGCTAAATTCACATGTACAAGAAAATCTTCTTTATACATAAATATAAGATTACGGAATTCTTCCAAATGTACTGCCGTTATGCCGCCATGGCTTTATATCAACTTCAATATGTTAAAGAAGGTTAATTAACTTAAATATGTTAAACTAATGATTTGAGGCATTTCGATATCGATTGCTAAATGTGTATATACAAGAAAATCGACTTTATACCTAAATAAAAGATTACGGAATTTTTCAAATTACTGTCGTTATGGCGTTGAGGCTTTATTTCCCCTTAAATACGTTAAAGATGGTTAATTAATTTTAATGTGTTAAACTAATGATTTGAAGCATTTCGATATCGATTGCTAAATGTGTATTACAAGAAAATCGCCTTTATACCTAAATATATGATTACGGAATTCTTCAAAATGTACTGTCGTTATGCCGCCATGGTTTGCATCAACTTCAATACGTTAACGAAGGTTAATTATTTTAAGTATGTTAAACTAATGGTTTGAAGCATTTCGATATCGACTGCTAAATGTGTAAATACAACAAAATCGACTTTATACCTAAATGTAAAATTATAACATTACGGAGTTCTTCTAAATGCACTGCCGTTATACCGTTAAGGCTTTATGTAGACCTCATTAAGCTAAAAAATGTTTATTAACTTAATATGTTAAACTAATGATTTGAAGCATTTCGATATCGACTGCTAAATGTGTATATGCAAAAAAAATCGAATTTATACCTAAATATAAGCCGTTATGCCGCCATGGCTTTGTGTTCACTTCAGTGCGTTGAAGTAGGTTTGTTAACTTAAATATTTTAAACCAGTTATTTGAAGCATTTCGTTATCGATTGCTTAATGCATATATACAAGAAAATCGACTTTATACCTAAATATAAGATTACGGAATTCTTCCAAATGTACTGTGGTTATGCCTCCATGGCTTTATATCAACTTCAATACGTTAACAAAGGTTAATTAACTTAAATATGTTAAACTACATCAAAAATGAACTCCAAAGGCACAACTCCAGGCCACGATAAAATAACCTACAAAATGATTGCCAACTCCCCTATAGACATTAAAAATCGAATACTTACACTATATAATCGGTCATACGAAAATAATATTATCCCACAAAATTTTTAAAAATAGCCACAGTCATACCCATACTTAAACCAAGCAAAAAAGAGATTTCCATCCAAAATTATAGACCTATATCCCTATTACCATGCTTGGGAAAATTACAAGAAAAAAAGATAGCGAATAGACTAACGTGGTACCTTAATTCCCCTAAATTAATTTCCCCAAAAACAAGTTGGCTTTAAAAAAGGATCCAGCACAATAGATGCTCTCCTATATATTGACCACCTAATAAGTAAAAATCTATCAGTAAGAAACCATGTGTCAATATTAGCAATAGATTTCCAAAGCGCGTTCGATAATATAGGAGTTCACGTTGTACTAAAAAAACTAGTGGAATGGAAAACAGGGGAAAAAATGTACAACTATATAAAAAACTTTTTTAAAAAACAGGAAACTTCGTGTAAGGGGTTTAAAAATGTCCTTTCTCCACTATTCCCTCTGTCAAATGGGATCCCTCAAGGCTCCCCATTGTCAGTAGTCCTCTTTTTGATTGCTTTTTAAGATATCGTCACTATCCTAAAAGAACAAAAACACATAGATTTCTGTCTGTACGCGGATGACCTTTACATTATGTGCAACAAAAGAGATCCAAATGATATCCAATCCAT
>JAPZAG010002846.1:0-13899 GCA_027475135.1 Bactrocera correcta | reverse complement strand
AAAATATCTTTCTTTGTCATATCCTGACATTTTGACATGATTTTTAATATGAACTTTTAATCAACATGTAAATGGTTCTCTTACGTGTACTCTTACGCGTGATCTTATGCCTTCAATTTGTCGCTCACTTTCATTTTGTGAGATTTTGGAGAGCGCGCACGTACACATGCATACATGTATTTTGATAGTTTACATGCACACAACAAATGCTACAACAATCGAGCATATCATCAGCAGCTGTTTCACGAATACCATACATACATACATACATGTACATACATTATTTTGAGACACTGAAAATTCTTATATGTCAAGCTGGGTGGTCTCATGCTTGTCGTCGTTGTCGTCTGGCAGGCCTGACTGCTTTAAATTGCTTGCTTGCATTGGCATGACAACAACAATAACTCATTCGAAATGCCTATTAAGACCCATGGCGACACACATGCTCAAGTCACACGCACACACACACACAAACATGCAAACACAAAAACACAAAAAGTAAATGTATCAAGTACTCCTACACAAAGTACACGGTGTGTTTTGTACTGAATTTCACTATAATCACCACATTTGGTGCATAAATGCGTTCCTATCTACATATTTGTATGTATGTACATATGTATATATTTGTTTGTTTCGTTGCCTGTTGTTCGATATGGATCTGTCAACAGGCAAATAAAGCTAAATATGCGTGTCATTTGATAGGCAAAGTAAAGAAATTGAAGCAAACAAAAATCCAGTATATCATTAGTTTTCATAGTTATCGATAACACAATATGAAAGTTATCGATAACATAACATAAAATAATTTGCATAGTCACCGATAACACAATATAATATTTATCGATAACATACTAAAACAAGAAAAAACGTTAACTTCGGTTGCACCGAAGCTAAATACCCTTCACAGGTGCATTTCTATTAGTAACTATGTGTCCAGTTTGTATGGAAGCTATATGTTATAGTTAACCGATCTGAACAATTTCTTTGGAGATTACATTGTTGCCTTAGAAAATAATATATACCAAATTTCGTGAATATATCTTGTCAAATGTGAAAGTTGTCCATACAAGAACTTGATTCCGATCGTTCAGTTTGTATGGCAGCTATATGGTATAGTTAACCGATCTGAACAATTTCTTCAGAGATTACATTGTTGCCTTAGAAAATAATATATACCAAATTTCGTGAATATATCTTGTCAAATGTGAAAGTTGTCCATACAAGAACTTGATTCCGATCGTTCAGTTTGTATGGCAGCTATATGCTATAGTTACCCGATCTGAATAAATTCTTCAGAGATTACATTGTTGCCTTAGGAAATAATATATACCAAATTTCGTGAATATATCTTGTCAAATGTGAAAGTTGTCCTTACAAGAACTTGATTCCGATCGTTCAGTTTGTATGGCAGCTATATGCTATAGTTAACCGATCTGAACAATTTCTTCAGAGATTACATTGTTGCCTTAGAAAATAATATATACCAAATTTCGTGAATATATCTTGTCAAATGTGAAAGTTGTCCATACAAGAACTTGATTCCGATCGTTCAGTTTGTATGGCAGCTATATGTTATAGTTAACCGATCTGAACAATTTTCTCGGATATTACATTTTTGCCCTAGAAAATAATCTATACCAAATTTGGTGATGATACATTGTCAAATGCGAAAGTTTTCCATATGAGAACTTGATTCCGATCGTTCAGTTTATATGGCAGCTATATGTTATAGTGGTCCGATATCGGCCGTTCCGACAAATGAGCAGCTTCTTGAAGAGAAAATGACGTTTGCAAAATTTCAAAAGGATATCTTAAAAACTGAGGGACTAGTTCGTATATATACAGACAGACGGACAGACGGACAGACGGACAGACGGACAGACAGACGGACATGGCTAAATCGACTCAGCTCAACATACTGATCATTTATATATATACTTTATAGGGTCTCCGACGCTTCCTTCTGGGTGTTACAAACATCGTGACAAAGTTAATATACCCTGTTCAGGGTATAATTATTTTCATAAATCTTCTTCTTTACTGGGGTAGACACCGCTTACGCGATTATAGCCGAGTCAACAACAGCGCGCCAGTCGTTTCTTCTCTTCGCTACGTGGCGCCAATTGGATATTCCAAGCGAGGCCAGGTCCTTCTCTACTTGGTCCTTCCAACGGAGTGGAGGTCTTCCTCTTCCTCTGCTTCCCGCGGCGGGTACTGCGTCGAATACTTTCAGAGCTGGAGTGTTTTCATCCATCCGGACAACATGACCTAGCCAGCGTAGCCGCTGTCTTTTAATTCGCTGAACTATGTCAATGTCGTCGTATATCTCGTACAGCTCATCGTTCCATCGAATGCGATATTCGCCGTGGCTAACGCGCAAAGGACCATAAATCTTTCGCAGAACCTTTCTCTCGAAAACTCGCAACGTCAACTCATCGGTTGTTGTCATCGTCCAAGCCTCTGCACCATATAGGAGGACGGGAATTATGAGAGACTTATAGAGTTTGGTTTTTGTTTGTCGAGAGAGGACTTTGCTACTCAATTGCCTACTTAGTCCGAAGTAGCACCTGTTGGCAAGAGTTATCCTGCGTTGGATTTCTAGGCTGACATTGTTGGTGGTGTTTACGCTGGTTCCAAGATAGACGAAATTATCTACAACTTCAAAGTTATGACTGTCAACAGTGACGTGAGTGCCAAGTCGCGAGTGCGACGACTGTTTGTTTGATGACAGGAGATATTTCGTCTTGCCCTCGTTCACTGCCAGACCCATTTCTTTTGCTTCCTTGTCCAGTCTGGAGAAAGCAGAACTAACGGCGCGGGTGTTGAGGCCGATGATATCAATATCATCGGCATACGCCAGCAGTTGTACACTCTTATAAAAGATAGTACCTTCTCTGTTAAGTTCTGCAGCTCGAACTATTTTCTCCAGAAGCAGGTTGAAAAAGTCGCACGATAGGGAATCGCCTTGTCTGAAACCTCGTTTGGTATCGAACGGCTCGGAGAGGTCCTTCCCGATTCTGACGGAGCTTTTTGTGTTGCTCAACGTCAGTTTACATAGCCGTATTAGTTTTGCGGGGATACCAAATTCAGACATCGCGGCATAAAGGCAGCTCCTTTTCGTGCTGTCGAAAGCAGCTTTGAAATCGACGAAGAGGTGGTGTGTGTCGATTCTCCTTTCACGGGTCTTTTCCAAGATTTGGCGCATCGTGAATATCTGGTCGGTTGTTGATTTACCAGGTCTAAAGCCACACTGATAAGGTCCAATCAGTTTGTTGACGGTGGGCTTTAATCTTTCACACAGTACGCTCGACAGAACCTTATATGCGATATTGAGGAGGCTAATCCCACGGTAGTTGGCGCAGATTGTGGGGTCTCCTTTTTTGTGGATTGGGCATAGCACACTTAAATTCCAATCGTTGGGCATACTTTCGTCCGACCATATTTTGCAAAGAAGCTGATGCATGCACCTTATCAGCTCTTCGCCGCCGTGTTTGAATAGCTCGGCCGGCAATCCATCGGCCCCTGCCGCTTTGTTGTTTTTCAGGCGGGCAATTGCTATTCGAACTTCTTCATGGTCGGGCAATGGAACGTCTGCTCCATCGTCATCGATTGGGGTATCGGGTTCGCTTTCTCCTGGTGTTGTGCGTTCACTGCCATTCAGCAGGCTGGAGAAGTGTTCCCTCCATAATTTAAGTATGCTCTGGGCATCGGTAACTAGATCACCTTTGGGGGTTCTACAAGAGTATGCTCCGGTCTTGAAACCTTCTGTAAGCCGCCGCATCTTTTCGTAGAATTTTCGAGCATTACCCCTGTCGGCCAGCTTATCAAGCTCTTCGTACTCACGCATTTCGGCCTCTTTCTTTTTCTGTCTACAAATGCGTCTCGCTTCCCTCTTCAACTCTCGGTATCTATCCCATCCCGCACGTGTTGTGGTCGATCGTAACGTTGCGAGGTAGGCAGCCTGTTTTCTCTCCGCTGCGACACGGCACTCCTCGTCGTACCAGCTGTTCTTCTGCACTTTCCGAAAACCAATGGTTTCGGTTGCAGCTGTACGTAAGGAGTTTGAAATGCCGGCCCACAGTTCCCTTATACCGAGTTGTTGACGAGTGCTCTCAGAGAGCAGGAGTGCAAGCCGAGTAGAAAAACGTTCGGCTGTCTGTTGTGATTGCAGCTTCTCGACGTCGAACCATCCTTGTGTTTGTTGGCGTGCGTTTTTTGCTGCACAGAGGCGGGTGCGTATTTTGGCTGCAACAATATAGTGGTCCGAGTCGATGTTAGGACCTCGGAGCGCACGCACATCTAAAACTCTGGAGACGTGTCTTCCGTCTATCACAACATGATCGATCTGGTTGGTGGTTTTTCGATCTGGAGACAGCCAGGTAGCTTGATGTATCTTCTTATGCTGGAATCTAGTGCTACAGATAACCATATTTCGGGCCCCGGCGAAGTCGATCAGCCTCAGCCCATTTGGGGATGTTTCCGCGTGGAGGCTGAATTTACCGACCGTAGTGCCAAAGATACCTTCTTTGCCCACCCTGGCATTGAAGTCGCCAAGCACGATTTTGACATCGTGGCGGGGGCATCTCTCATAAGTGCGCTCCAAGCACTCATAAAAGGCATCTTTGGTCACATCGTCCTTCTCTTCCGTCGGGGCGTGGGCGCAAATCAGCGATATGTTGAAGAACCTCGCTTTGATGCGGATTGTGGCTAGACGTTCATTCTCCGGAGTGAATGATAGTACTCGGCGACGGAGTCTCTCTCCCACCACGAATCCAACACCAAACTTGCGCTCCTTTATATGGCCACTGTAGTAAATGTCACAAGGACCTACTCGTCTCTGTCCTTGTCTCGTCCATCGCATTTCGTGGACGGCGGTGATGTCAGCCTTTACCTTTACGAGGACATCTACCAGCTGGGCAGCGGCACCTTCCCAATTAAGGGACCGGACATTCCAGGTGCATGCCCTCAAATCATAGTCTTTATTTCGTTTGCCATGGTCGTCATCAAAAGAGGGGTCACTCATCCGAGGCTTGTTGTTGTCTTTCATTGGGGGTGTTTTTTTACGTGGCGGGTCCCAAACCCAGCGCACAACCCTATGCAGGGGTGTTTCGCCTTCTCACTTTAGCTCGCCTTCAAACGGATGTTCTTAGGCTACCCAGAGGATACTTGGTCAAAGACCGGAAGTCGTGAGCTGCTTGAGTCATATGTAAAAGAATCGTTTCTGGCCACTCCCAAGTGAATGGCGATCAGAGAACTTTCCTCACTTGCGTGAACTTCTACACATGACCCCATCCTCCATAAATACCGATAATAAATAAAAAAATATCGATAACATAACAGAAAAGTTATCGATAACAAAATCGATAAACCTAAAAACAACAATTATTTTTGATTATGAAATAACATAAAGTTTTTCGATAATAAAATCGATAAAGGTGAAAAAATTTATTTTCCAGTTTTTACTAAAAATAATCGAACGGGATACGTCACAACACCTACAAGTTATATAATTAAGCTCATAGTTATCGATAACAAAAGCAATCGATAAGACAGCAAAATAATAATTTGCATAATTATCGCTAACGCAATATAAAAGTTGCTATCAGTATATTAAAATAATAATTAGCATAGTTACCGATAACACAATATAAAATTTATCGACAACATAACAGAAAGTTATCGATAAATTCAAACACAACAATTATTTTTGATTATATTTGTTAAATGTGACATAAAATTTATCGATAATAAAATCGATAAAATGATAAAAAATTTACTTTCAATATTTTTATAAAAAATATCATTTTCTATATGTCACAACAACAATAATTTATATTATTGAACTCAATACAAAATTTTATATCGATAACTCATTGAATCTCTAGACAAGCGGTTTGCTCATTACACCTTTTTACAAGGTTTGACGTGTTGTAGGCAACTAATACTGTATACAACTTATGAGCAATAAAAGTGGGCTAACGGGCTCACTTGGCACTGTACGCCTCCAATATACATACTACATACATACATATGTACATATGTATATTCTGAGCAAGTATTAAATTCTGAGCAAATTTCCAAAATTCCAATTTTCTTCTGAATATTCCAATTTTGTTATGTATATATATAAACTCTAGTAACCAAAATTGTATATTCTATTCCTTATTTTACACTCGTTAATATCTGTTTAGGTAGGACTGATTGAAATAGCGTATTCACTTTGATGAAGAATACCAAATTTGTTGTGAATTCATTAAAATTAAACGAATCCTTTTTTGGCTTTTATTTCATTTAAATTCAGGACTGCTTTGTTCAACGAGTTTGACGTTTTTGCTTCAACTAAAAGTCAATCAGACCGGATGTAACATTTTCTCTTATTTTATAACGATTAGCTTACTTTTATAGGTCCAAAGTTGTATTCAAAATAAATTTTTCTTCAACTTTATCGATTTTATTATCGATGATTTTTTTTGTTAAGTTATTATAAATTTTAACAAAAATAATTGTTGGTTTTGTGTTCTTCGATTGTGTAATCGATAACTTTTTATGTTATCGATAAATTTTATATTGTGTTATCGATAAATATGAAAATTAATTAATTTTATTATCAATGATTTTTTTGATAAGTTATTATAAATTTTAACAAAAATAATTGTTGGTTTTGGGTTTTTCGATTGTGTCATCGATAACTTTTTATGTTATCGATAAATTTTATATTGTGTTATCGATAAATATGAAACTTAATGCCATTTCAAAATTAAGTACTTGTATGGATAACTTTTTTATTTGACAAAAGCAACTCTATAATCCTTTCTCTTATTTCAATTTGCAAATTTGCTGACGTTTGACGTCAATTAATGGCGAAATAACACGCGCCTATTTTCAAAGATACATACATACATACATAAATATTTTGCGCGACTTGCATAATGAAGAGTTGACCGCACAAACATGCATACAAACTCACGTTTGCATAAAAAAAAAGTTTTTTTATCAACACGCTTGGTGTTCCCCAACCAGTCTATTTATATGTATGTAAGTATATATAAATGTATTGGTATGTATGCAGGCGCCCCACCTTCATTAAGGTAGCACAATAACGATAAATGCAGGCATACGTGCGCAAATTGCCTGTAGCAACAGTCAACTGCCTTCCCAAATTACCAAAATTCAAATATTAGACATTAAAAAAAAAAAAAAACAAAAAAATATTCATTCAATAAAACAGGCACGAACGTTAACGCTGCGCAGTAGCAAACGCCGCCACAAACGGACATACAAAAATGCCGGTAAGCTATAAAATAAAATTTGAATGCTTTGGTTTGTGAGATTGATTATACCCTAAGCAGGATATACTTACATTTGCCACGAACTTTTTGGCAAGCAGAAAGCAACGGCGCAGACCCTGTAAAGATAGATATGTTTGTACGCCAATTAGTCGCTCAGTTTTTGAGTTATCGATTTGAAATTTTGCACACGTGCTTTTCACATCAAGAAGCTGCTTATTTGTCGGAATCTTCCATATCTAAGAACTAAAGCATATATATAGCTGTCATACAAACTGTTTGAAAAAATCAAGTTCTCTTATGGAAAACTTTTTTATATGACAAATTATCTTCACGAAATTCATTGCGAATTTTTCTTCAAAACTCTGCTACAATCTCCATATATGTATATGGTTCAGATCAAACCACTATAGCATATAGCTGTCATACAAACTGATCGATGAATATCAGAAATCATCAGCAAGGTATTATTAAGCCGCCTTATTTAATATTTTTTCTTATTTTTTCAATATTTTTTCTTCATCGCTGCTTCATTAGCGTGTCTGTTGTTATGCCTGTTGTTGCTGTTACTATTTCTATTGCTCAATCGCAACTAACAAGAATTCAAAATTTACGCTTAATTGAGTTGTTCGCAAAGCCGATATTTATTACCTGTGTATACACACAAATACATATGTATGTGTGCGTATATATAGCCACAGCGACAAGACGTGCGCTGGGCCACGAGTTGAAATGTATCCACTACAAATGTACATGAACCCATGTGAAAATAATCGTTTATCATTTTATAGCGTACGCTGTGTGGGGCATTAAGCTCAGCTACAGGCTTATAATTATGCAGTACATACATACATACCCACATATATACATAAGTTAATTATTAGAAGGCGCTGAGCGTCGGAGCTTGGAAGCGCTACTAGTTGTCTTCATTGATACGTCAAAAGGTGGAGAAATATATAGTATTATTGTTGGTTTTGTTGTTGTTGTTGTTGTTGTTGTAGAAATATAGAATTATATACGGTTATTGTTGTTGTTGTTATGCAAGTTGGTTTCTAATACGCTGTTGTTGTTGTAGAAATGTAGAAATATACATATTACGTTGTTGTTGTTGTTATGCAAGTTCGCTTCTAATACGCTGTTGTTGTTGTAGAAATATATTGTGTCAATGTTGTTGTTGTTACGCATGTTTTCTTGTGATACATTGTTGTTGTTGTAATATTTAAGATGTATGTATGTTGTTGTTGTTGTTCTAGCTAACCCTTATGCTGTTCTTGTATATTAGATAAATGTTGCTGTTGTTGTAACACTAACACTAATGTTGTTGTATCTATGTAACTTCAAAGTTGCTGTTGTAGCCAATATTGATGTTGATGTTGCAGTTTCTAGCATAAATGTTACTGTTATCTCTAGCAATATTGTATGTTACATGAATGGCGTTGTTGTTGTATCTCACATTATTGTTTTTGTTGTTGTGTCTATCTTTAATTTTTTAACATATGTAAATGTTTTTGTTGTTGTTGTAAAATTTTATAAAATGAATGTTGTTGTTGTGCCCAATATTAATTTTGTTGTTGCATCCAACATTAATGTTGTTGTTGTGTCTACCAAAAATCCTATGGTTACATATCTCTAACATGAATTTTGTATTTTACATCAATGCTGTTGTTGGTCTTGTACTTAACATAAATGTTATTGTTGTTGTTGTTGTTGTTGTTGTTGTATCTAACATGAATGTTGTTGTAGAACTAACAGCAATTTTTTGCTGTTTTTGGAATTGCTTTTGTTGCTGTTTTCTTATTTTACATACATATTTTTGTTGTATAATTAATTATTGTTGTTGTTGTAGCGAGTTGCCGACTGCCTGTGCGGTCCAGCTATTCAAACTGACAGCCGACAAGCGCGCGCACATCGATTAAACCGCCATAAAAACACATAAATATGTATGAGTATGTGTGTACACTCAGCTGTGTGTTGTGTATGTTTTTGCCTTTCTAGCGCTTAATTATTTCTAATTATATTTTTTCTCTTTTATCTACAATTTTTATGCTTTTACTACAGTCCATTAGTTAGGCCGCCAAAACATTACACATTTCCGTGCATACAAATTTACATACATACATACATCCATACACATACAATATATATACACAAATATAGGTTTAATTATTTGTACATATGTATGTAGGTGTATGCGTTTATGTGTGTGTGTGTGTGTGTGTTGTAAGACGGTAGCCAACCAAACAACGCCGGATATCATCATCAGCATTGCCACTACAGCCGACTGGGTGGTCCACTCGCTACGCATACACTCTTATATATGCATGTATGTATGTGCATGCGCGCTTTCTTTGCTTTATTGCTTCAGATAATGTTTTTATTGTTGTTTTTGTATTGTATTATTAGACGAGTTGTAGTGTTATTGCTTTTGATATTTCATTTATTATTATTTCGGGTTTTTGTCTTTTACTGCAGTTATTTTTATTGTTGTTTTTGTTTTTGTTTACGCTTGGCTTTGATTCAATACAACTCATTTAACAGTTAACGAAATAGAAAATGAAAATTACGCGCTTGCTGAACTAAAAGTGAATAATGCATATTAGAAGCGTGTGAGAGGTGAGGAGAGCAGTGGGAACTGATTAGAGTTGAGGAAAGATCACTGTGCATGTGGGAATGCTGCACATCCTACTGGGTATAAGAATAAACACATATACTTATTTATATACATACATACATATGTACATATTTAAGTACGCGTGTAGATATATACACATGTATGTATATGTGTACATTTTAAATTTGTAGGGCAATCACGTCCCTCTCACAAAAATGGGTTTTCCATTAGCCTGTGTGGCATTCGTAATGGTTTTTAAATTGGCTGATCTTCGTTCTAATGACAAGTGCTTAATTTTTTCTCTTGTTTTTGTTGTTGTTTTTTCTCTTGCTTTTGTTGTTGTGTTTTTTTTTTATTTTTTTAGTAGCATCTCTGATTATCTGTTTTTATGGTTTCCGTGGGTTACAACATGAGCTTTAAAATAACTAAATTGAGTCGAGTCTTGGGAAAATAAAACGAAGGAGACACAAGCAGTAACCTAAAAGGTGCCTAATTAGTATATGAAGCACGTAAATTCCGCTATAGATGTGTTACATACACATATACTTATGTGCTTACATTTACAAAACCTCTTCGATTGATTGAGCCATCTGTCAATCTTCGACTCACTCGTGAGCTTTTAAAATCCTATTTAAATTAGTTTTGAGCTTAGGAGCATTGGAGATTTCAAGAAAACTTTTAGGCTTTGCCACACATATTGCAAGCTACTAGAAGTCAAAACCCAAACTCCAGCTGGAAGCTAGCTATTATATGTACCCGAAAACGATCTATTGCTACAATCTCCAAATCTATTGCCTTGCGAGCTTCCTCTTATATTTCGTTCGTGAGTGACTAGCAGTTAGCCTGAATCATGGAGTTAGGAACTAAAACTCATACACATGTCTATTTGTCTCCTTGGCTCTAACGGATTGGCGGTTTCGTACGCTATATTATCAAACAATGGCTACCACAATGTCTGCTGTCTGAGTGAAGTTCAGAATTTGATATATAACCTGCTCTGAACACCGCTTTTAAGTCTTTTTCTCTCCAACCCAACTCTCTTTAACACTCCCAAGCAGCTTCGAGAAGTCAGAGCTTTATCTACGTTCTGTGTCATCTAAGGGAAATTCGTCGATGCAAAAAATACAGCTCAGCAGAGTAGTTCCTGGGAAGTCTAAATTTTTACGTTCAAGTTTTATCTAAAAGAACTTTTTGATAAAGCCAGACCATATATGGAATAACTTGAAATTTTCCAATAGTTCTGTCAATAATTTAAGAACAAATTCTTAAGTCTTTATCACTCCATCTCAAATCTCTCTAATACTCCAAGCAACTTTCAATAATCAGAGAGTTATTTATGTTCCAGGTCAACTGAGGTAAAACCGTTGGTGTAAAAAAATACAGTTCAGGAGAGTAGTTCCTGGGTGTCTAAATTTCATAAAATCGAAAACAATTCTTTGGTATAACTTGAAATTCACCAATTTAATAGTAGTAATGTGAGAACAAAATCTTAAATTTTTATTCCTTCAAACCAACTCTCTCTAACACACCCAAGCAACTTCGAATAAACAGAGAATTATCTATATCCCAGGTCTTCTGAGGGAAAATTTCTGTAAAAAGAAATAGAGCTCAACAGGAGCGTGCTTTGGAATGTCTGCAACCAATCGATATCTAAAACAACATTCCGGCATACACAGGCGAGATAGCTTCAGTTCGGCAAATCTTTTACGTCTTGCAATGCATCGCATGGTTCTAGTATTTAGTCACAGAAATTGAAGGAAATTCTCTAATCTATGCTTAATGCATTGGGACTGTTTTTTACGTGGCGCGTCCCAAGCCCGGCTTACTTTCTCACTTAAGCTCGCCTACAAACGCATGTTTTTTGGCTACCCAGAGAATACTTGACCTAAGACCGCAAGTTGTGAGCTGCTCAAAGAACTCTCCTCACTTGCGTGAACTTCTGCATATGGCTCCATCCATTAATGCACCCATATCGAGATGTGATCCATCTATTACTATGCTGTCGAAAACCTGAGTACATCGACATTTCTTGCAGTTTTGGAAGCCTGTTAGCGGTCGGTAGGTTTTTCAAAAAAGTTACTACAAATTTGAGTTTACTAAAATCGCAGTTCTTAGTTCTGCTGGGGACATTAACCTTTTAATGCTTTCCTGCTCCACATTGCGGATGCGGTTCCGGAGATGAGAATCCATTTTCAAGACAAAAGTTTCCGGATCTGAAAAATAGCATATTTAAACACCATGACTCCTTGTAGATTCGCCTAATCTGTAGATTTTGTTAGAAAACGTTTTTAGTTTTCTGAAAAGCATTGTATCAAACACTTTGGTTCTTTTCTTGTTATGTTGCAGAACGCGATCCTAGAGAAGAACTCTCGATCAAAGTTAAAGCTGCCAGCTCCTTTCTTTTGTTATTATTTCAGTTTGTAATTATAATCTTAATTCTGCTTTCTCATAAGAAAATTACCTGTTAACATGCGTCTGAGCAAACTTAACCTCAAAAATGTTCGTTCAATCTTTAACATCTTACTTAAGCTTGGGAAAGTCTTTAACTTCAGGATTGTCTTAGTGCTTTCAATCCAGCGATCAATCTTCAAACAATATCATACAAAGATATCTAAAGTATTGTGATTTTAAAAACAGGGATGCTACTCAAAGACAAAAAATTAGTGAAATAGGTTCGAAACTTAAAAGAAAAAACAATTGATTTTCGCACAAAAAAATTAGAAAAAAATGTTGAGATGATGTAAGACATCGCCAATATGTAAGATGAATTACCGATTACTTCCAAACCATTTCCACATATATAAAAAAGAAAGAAATGAAGACAATAAGAACTGTCTCTGCTCAAAAAGCAAAAACAGATATTTCCAATTTTGTGCATTGTATGTGCTTTGAAAATAAGACGTCTAAGGTGTATGACCGATCGACCACCTAACGATCGTGTCATAGTGCGCACGAACAAAACCAAAAAATTCCTCGTATTAGGGATATAAGCACAAAGCAACAGAGCAACAGGCACACAGCCTACATGGAAGACACTTCAGGGTAATTGATTTGTGCGAAGAACGTGCATTGTCCTGCGTAGATATGTCTATTTGAAGATGTATGAAGATAAGTACAGCTATATGAGTGTGAGTGGCAGTGCTGTGCGCATGCGTTTGATGAAATATCCGGGCGATGACACACCAATCGCACCCCCGACAGTTGCGTGCAATGCATGACAACAACAATACAACAAATAAGAAAACATAAAAGGTGTATGCTGACTGCTAGGTGCATTTGCAACGAAACGACAAACACAATTAACTCGGCCAACAGCGACGAAGCAACGACAACTTAATTCCACTGAGTACCGCCTAATCTGCGGAACGAAAGGACGATGTCCGCGCGGTGAGTTTGTGCGTAGTGTTGGCTTATGTGCGCTCAATACCGAGAAATTGACGGTAGAACAGGCAAAGTACAAAAACAATTAAAACAACAACAACAATTAAACATTAGAAAATACATACAAATACACCGAAAGGGAGTAGAATTCAACGAATAGTCAGAACGCTAATGGCACCGTCGTCGTTGTTGTAGTTGCTAGAGACTTCAAAGAAATGACGTCTAAGTGGAAAATGGGCATATTAGGAATTCTTTGTAGGCGCATCCTCATGCATGTTCGTATGTTTTTTTCCAAAGCAAAATGTGCCGCCAGCGGGAGCGAGTGAAAAACTCAAATTCGGAAAATTGCAACGAAATTAAGACCTCGAATGCGCGCACAGCACGACTTCTATGTTCGTCCGCTGCAACGCAGGCGCTGTGAGGTGAGGTGTGTTGCGAGTGCTGCAAAGCGTAGTAAAGTAAATGAAGATTAAGTAATCGTTTGGTCGGCAAGCAGGTAATGAAATGCTGCCGAAACACTGTACAAAATAAATGGAAGAAGCAATTGAAATGTATCTTACAGTTTTGAGTCTGGCGCAACATGTGCTGAATAAAATTCCATTTTTTTTGGATTCTAAT
>JAPZAG010000290.1:0-57352 GCA_027475135.1 Bactrocera correcta | reverse complement strand
ACTTTTCGTAGGACATCGCCGTGTTAATTTTCATCGGTCGGAGTAAGGGATAACAATTATGCTGCATCGTTTACCTTGCTCGCTTACCAATGTCTACCATATCCCGCTGGGAACAAATACTTTTATTTCTCCAAATTTTCTAAAATGGTGTTGAAAAACTCCAATTCGGGCAAAGATTCCTGCAAATTGTGTCAAAAGAGTACAAGATATAGGGCGAAAATGGGTTTTTTCTATGGCTTTTAATAAGACGTCTTTTAAATTTACTATCGATTTCCTCAAAAACCGTATTGTGAAAATTTTTGAAATTTCAGAAGTTGCGTGGCTTCTAGTTCCTAAATTTTATATACTTAATATCGAAGATATTTTCCAAAAATTAACTTTTGTTCGAACCACCTCATGAAACTTGTAGGTAGGTAGATAAAGGGGGTCATCCTTGGCTCCGGGCGCCCGAAGTTGTAGCTACGCCACTGTCATGACCTAAGCCAATAACAAATATTATAATATTTGGTTTTTAATACAAATTTTAGTTTTTGAAAAAGCTTCTTAATAGAGCTGTTATTGTTTTACCTTATAAACTATGAAAAATAGTGCTTATTAGTACATTTGTCACTAGTTGCAATTCGAATGAAATGTGGAACCATATCTTGTTACGTTTCAAAAAAAAAAATAAATGGTGCATCCTAAAATACAGGCGTCATAATCTCGACAGTCGACTATTGTCGTTTTCCATGCTTTGGAGCGGGTTCATCGTGTGTAGTTCACTTGGATGACTGTCGGTTGGACTTCGGAATGAAATGATACAAATATTATTTATTTATTGTCACAATTTGACGCAAAAGTATCTTGAATATCTCCAAACACTGCACTGAATCATAAACTCTTCCTTGTTTTTGAAGAAAAGGAAGTTCAGGCGGCATCCACTTTGCACACAGCTTTCTCATACCCAAATATTCGTGAATCATATGGTGTACACATTCCGTTGATATCTTTAAAGTGCCTGCTGTCTTAAACAGTTCCACTTTATAGTCACCCATTGTTTTCGTCGGTAACAATTTCTTTAGGGCGTCCACTGCATTCATCGTCTAGGGTGTTCATTTTACGACGTCTAAACTTAACATACCAATCCGTGAATGGTTGGTTTTCCTGCGATCAACTATATTCCCTTTAGAAAGAAAAATTTTATCAACACGTGAAATTCTCTTTTATGAATTTACTGTTTGTTACCGCGCTGTTCGTGTTTGATGTTATTGTTGGTATCTGATGCCTCTACTATACGAAAGTCTTACTATTAGGTTTTTACTAGTTTGCTGCACCATGTCGTGCGAAAACATACCTCTACTTTATTCATCTTGTAATAAAACTACTAATAAGAATATTTAATATTATTATTTAAAGCAATAGTCATATTCAGAAAGTATTAGTTGAAGCTACAAAATTTTTTCCCCACGTGCGTTTTTTGTGTGGTTTTATTAATCAGGGTAGAAATCTTTGCCTACTTTGGATGAGGTTTTTATCATTATAACTTACCTCGCGGTATTTTTATGTTTAATGTACAACTGAAAACCCCTTTTTTTCGATTTTCTCCATAAGCATAAGTTTGCCGGATATTTGGTAGTTAAAGGGGTTTTTAATCGCGTTAGACCCCTCCTTTTCGGGATTAATGAAGATTAAGCTGTTTCTCACAAGTGCTGGATAAAGTATCTCTCTTTCTTAGTAATATTTTCAGCGTTCCCAGCATAAACTAAATAGATTATAGGTAATTTGTTTTTATAATTGTTTTCAGTTTGTGGTCGCCTTTGAAACCATATTTTGAGTTGAATGAGAGCTAACTTTACTATCCTGATATTAGACATATTTTATTTAAAATTTTTCCCAAAGATAGCTTGGTGAGTAATACTATATCTTCCTCATTTTGAGCTGGTGGAAAACTGCTAAACTATAATTTCATTTCCTTCAAGTTGCTCCATAAAAATGAGTTTATTTGTAATTTATATGGAGTTTAGCGGAAATTGTTCTTAGAAAGAGTTAATGAAAAAAAAATATTTGAGTTGAGCATGTGATGTTTTTACTACTCTATAAAGAAGTCACTCTTCTTTTTTTAGTTTTTTGTTTTGTAAATTAAAGTTAACCCTCTATATTTTTTACGAGTTTAATTTTCTAACTCAGAGTCTGTTAAACATTCCCCTGTGCAGGGGATGTTTGGCCTTCTCCCTTTAGCTCGCCTTCAAACGGATGTTCTTAAGCTACCCAGAGGATACTTGGTCAAAGACCGGAAGTCGTGAGCTGCTTGAGTTATATGTAAAATATGTAAAAAATAGTTACTGGCCATTTTCAAGTGAATGGCGATCACAGGACTTTCCTCACTAGCGTGAACTTCTACACATGACTCCATCCTCCTACAGTGCAGCACCAAAAGCTCCGCCAGAATCGGGAAGGTCTTCTCCGAGCCGTTCGATACCAAACGAGGTATCAGACAAGGCGATTTCCTATCGTGCGACTTCTTCAACCTGCTTCTGGAAAAAATAGTTCCAGCTGCAGAACTAAATAGAGAAGGTACCATCTTCTATAAGAGTGTACAGCTGCCGGCGTATGCCGAAATATTGATATCATTGGCCTTAACACCATGTAGTTCTGCTTTTCTTCAGACAGGACAAGGAAGCAAAACAAATGGGTCTGGCAGTGAACGAGGGCAAGACGAAAAATCTCCTGTCATTAAACAAACAGTCGTCGCGAATTGGCACTCATGTCACTGTTATCATGGTGCAGAGGCTTGGACGATGTCAACAACGGATGAGTCGACGTTGCGTGTTTTCGAGAGAAAAGTTCTGCGAAAGATTTATGGTTCTTTGCGCGCTGGCCACGGCGAATATCGCATTCGATGGAACGATGAGCTGTACGAGATATTCGATGACATTGACATAGTTCAGCGAATTAAGAGATAGCGGCTACGCTGGCTAGGTCATGTTGTCCGGATGGACGAAAGCACTCCAGCTCTGAAAGTATTCTACGCAGCACCCGCCGGGGGAAGCAGAGGAAGACCTCCACTCCGACAGGAAAGACCAAGTGGAGAAGGTCCTGGCTTCGCTTGGAATATCCAATTGGCGCCACGTAGCAAAAAGAAGAAACGACTGGAGCGCGGTTGTAACGGATTACGTCAGAGAATGTCCTCAGAAGCAGTGCGGCAAAATCTCAAAAGAGTTCAGGGAAAATAAATAGCTCATAAGCTTGCTAAATGTGCCATTCTTTTGGCTACCGAATCGGTACAGGAAATATGAAAGCACTTAAGAGGCGTCGAAGAAAAACACGCATGCTTTTACTCACACCGTCTCGAGAGAACTGTAAAGCGGTTGTTGGTATAAGGACAGGTCACAATCTGTTGGCATCACATCGAGTCAGATAGGCATAAATAACGACGATACTTGTATGTGACGTTCTGTCTGACGAATACTTCAGCTCAAATTAAACTAAATTCCATCTGGCATTACTAAGGATCAGTGTATACGTATGGCGTGAAAACCGGCAAGTTTAACCTATATGTTAGCGGTATTTTGTGGTAACTACTTCAACAATATCGACTATCCTTCAATTTTTAGTCAATTTGGACAAAATTCGTCAGTTTAGTTATCAATAGCATTACTTTCTCAAACCTTTACAAACCAAGTTCTTTCGTCTCAAAAACACTGATTGCTAAAAGCGAAGCACGTTGGCGATTAGTTTTAGCACTATTTTAAAGGGACAAGGAGAAAATTTAGTCCGCTATCTAGTCGAATATATGTTCAAAGTGTGAAACCCTCTTAATGCAGTTAGCAA
The DNA here is from genome assembly GCA_027475135.1 of Bactrocera correcta. Classification (NCBI taxonomy): domain Eukaryota; kingdom Metazoa; phylum Arthropoda; class Insecta; order Diptera; family Tephritidae; genus Bactrocera; species Bactrocera correcta. The sequence continues at coordinate 53,542 of JAPZAG010000290.1, read as the reverse complement.
TTTGATATATCTTTCCGTGTCATTTATCTTGAAAAACTTCAAATACACACAGGTCTCTTTAATTATATTATTTTCCAGCTGCTTTAATGTAGCAACCCAAAAAGGCACCGGAAATAAGTTTCCTATACATTTTACTCCCCAATGAACTCATGAGAAGCATACTTAAATGTGCAAAAACTCAAATAAAACCCAAAAAGTGCCGACAGCCAATTGACATAGACAACAAAAAAAAAAACAAATTCGAGGCAAAAGCTATTAATCATGCCTCCACCACCAAACGTCAGCACTGGACTATGCCAATCAGCAAGTGAAATTGCTTCAATTTGTATTTGTATTGTCTGTGCAGTTTTGGGTGCGTGTGTGGGTGACAGTTACACAAAAAACTTTCACTTTCGCATTCACTTTCAATTTGCCTGGACGAGGCACTTATTCGTTGTCCAAAAGTCGCGCTGATTGTCATTTCCTCTAAACAACTGAACCACGCAAGCTTTTCCTGTCGCACCTTCCCCTCCCTCTCTATTTCTCCCTCCTGCCACAACGCCCTATACAGCCATGTCGGTCACTTCATATTAATGACATTTAAAGTTAGCCACTTAGCCACTCTGTGGAAATCCGTTCAAGTACCGCTCTTCGTATTTCAACCTTCCCCTCCCTCTTTCTCTCTTGGGCTTTCTGTGAGACAGTTAAATAAAAGCGCAATTGGTAAGTTGCAAATGGCTAACAATGGGTGGTTCTTCGACTTTGAGTGTCTATGCGTGTGTTTCGCCTGGGCGTTGTACCGTTTTGCTCACAAACTGTCATTGCCATTGCTCTATGTTGGGCATGACACTTTAATGACAGTTACAAATAATAAATCAAATCATCAGTTATGCAATGATGTGTGCAAATATATGCAATTTTAGTATATAACGTAGTATAACAAAAATGCTAACGTTCACACTCTGGTATATTGCGCAACACACATTACTGTGCATATGGGTTAGTGAAAGTTTGTTGACAAACAGCTGCGTACTGCAAATGCTCACCAAACTTTAGTGCATGAAATTTTAATTTCAGCTGAAAATTTTAATATTTCACAAGTTGCATCAAAATGTGCCATATAATATGCTCAGTTGCCTCTAAGGACCGTGCATTTCGTATAACACTTTTAACTGAAGTTGAGTTTAAATAATAACTGCTGGTATTTTTAAGCTTTTAAAACTGTGCCTCCGAGGAATTTCGGTAAAACTTTTTAATGAAATGAAATTTTTAAAAAATTATGTAATAAAATTGCAAAAGTTTGTAACAAAATAATTTTAATAGACACAATAATAAATGAAAGCTGCTCATTTGTCGGAACTGCCGATATCGGAGCACTATAACATATAGCTGCCATACAAATTGAACGATCGGAATCAAGTTCTCGTGTGGAAAACTTTGGCATTTGACAATGTATCTTCACAAAAGTTGAAACAGGTCATTTTCTAAGATAATAATGTAACATACGAAGAAACTGTTCAGATCGGATTACTATAGCATATAGCTTCCATACAAACTTGCCACATAGTTACTAAAAGAAATGCACCTGTGAAGGGTATATTAGTTATTTATGAATACTGTCATATTTTATTTATTTTATTAATTTGTTTTAGCAACGTTTTAGAACTAAATGTCCTCCAAAATGTGCCCGAAAATAATGTTCCTCAACTCGTTGCATTTGTTATTCAAATAATGACACTGTTACCTAGTTTATAACATTTAAATAATTTTATAATTTTTTATAGTATTTTTTATGGTACTGGCAATTTTTTGAAAGAATATAATTTTTCCTAACAGGTTACGTTTGTGGCTTAAGGAAGTATTCTAGTCTAAAAATTAAAAAAAAACGAAATTTTTTTATATTTTCAAAGTTTAGCTAGTCAAGAGCATGTGTAGAAGAGGATTTTTTAAAATTCAAATTATTTTCGGAGATATAGACATTTTTCTGACACGGCATCCAAACTGTTTCGGCCGAAACGCGAAACTATAAACGCGTTTTTCTCAGAACTGATTTTTTTGGAACGATACCCACGATTTCTCAGGTTCTACTGAACCGATTTACTTGAAATTTTTATGGAGTCTTCTTTATAGACTTGTTTATAGTTAGAACTAGCCCCATCCCCAAATTTTTATTTCTATTATTTTTAAAAAATTCGAAATAGTCAGAAAAAGTTATCAAAAAAACTTTTTTTTATGCAGTCGCCATTTTGTGAATTTTTTTTCCCCGTTTTTTCGTAGTTCCGGCCATTGCGACATTATCTAGATTAATAATCGTTTTTTTTTAGTTTCAGTTAACTAGGAGGGTAGAATACATGGGTATGGTCACGTGGAAATTTTTAGAGACCTCCCAATTCGTCAGCTTGAAATTTTTGAAATTTTTTACTGTTTTTAGTTTTTAGTTTTTTTTCCTACTCTTCTAAAATTAACAAATAGTTAATAAAAAATGGAAAGTAAAAATATGAATTGCCTTTTTTATCGACACTTTAAAAATTACCTGAAATTCATGCTTTTAGACTTGAATACCCCCTTAACGTAGATGATGATATTTTTTTATTCTCTTAAGTTACAGAAAACAAATATTTAAGAAGTGGTAATATAACTAAAAAATGGTTATTGCTCCTTTAATGTGATATGGTTTTTGTCTCTTTTAGAATATCTTAAAAAATTTTATAACAAGTAAGAAACTTAGCCCTTCGGGGGCAACCAAACATTTTATACATTTGCAACTTGCAAAAATCAAAGCGAGCGCAATATCTTAAGGAGGTATTCTACTCTAGAATTTAAAAAAAATTTAATTTTCTTTCATATATTTAAAGTTTACACTTTCAAAAAAATGTCCTTGGAAGGATTTTTCAAAATTCGACTTATTTTTGGAGTTACAGCCGATTTTGTGGGGTGGCGTCCGTGTTCACTAGAATTGTTTCCTAAACTTTAAACACGTTTTTCTCGAAGCTCCTTTTTTGTACACGGTACCGGCATTATCTCAAGTTCTATACAACCGATTTACTTGAAAATCTGTATGAAGCCTCTTTATTTAATCCATTATCGTTCTTACCAACATCGTGTCAAAATTTTTGTTTTTAATATTTTAAAAAAATTCAGGAAAAAGCGAAAAAAATGATTTTTATTTCCAGATAGTCGCCATTTTTCAAAAAAAAAATTTTTTTCGTGTACCCGGACTATAACAGCATCCTTACTGATTAAGAATTTCTTTTGATTTTTTTTCAGACCATCAGGAGAGTCAGGATCAATGTCACCGGGATGCGCAATTTTTTTACGCCTGTCTTCCCCCTCTCTAATTATTTTAATTTTTAATATTTTTTTTTGAAAAATTTTTTTTTCTGTATTCTTAAGATATCAATACATAAAAATGGATAGTTAAAATATTTTTGGTTATTTTTTTAAATAAAATTCAAAAAACTGCCCAATATTTTTTTTAGAGTAGAATACCCCCTTAAGACGTAAACATTTTATATATATGTATGGTATATATACTCTATATAATTTAAACACCGACTGACATATTCAGCATATGGTTTGTTAGAAAAACGAAAAACATTATAAGTAGTCATTATACAAAATCAGCCCGATGTTCGAAAATCCTGGTAATGATTTCATTCCGTAATAATAATTACATCTTGATTTGTGTACTGAAAAGTAAAAGAAATAAATTTAATTTGAAATTGTGTTATATGGGGTGAAGCGTGTTAAGTATTAAATTTTGTCGAAATTAGTATTCTTCCCGAGATATAGGATTTCTCCAAAAAGTGGGCGGTGCCATACTCTCATAAACCTCTCTCACGTCATCTCGGGGGTACAACAATTTAATGTCTCTAACTTATTTAGTTATTGATTTATTGCACTTTTAGCAATTTTGAACAGTACCGTTATAAGGGGAGTAAGCGGGGTTACCTTTTGATTTCAACAAATTTCACACCATCGGTAGGAGTTCTTATAATATTCGAGCTTAGCAAATTTGGTTGTTATCACCTTAGTGGTTTCGGAGATAAGCACATTAAACATATTAGAGGACGGAGCCACGGGTAAAAAATACTAAGATTTTGCTCATCATTTTAAAATTCTTAATCTATTCTTCAAAATCTATGTCGTCTCACTCAAAGTAATCCCATTGGCACCAATATACTTGTGCCAACGTTTCTTTTAATCCTGGAAACAGTTGTTAAAGTCAATTTCCGGAATAGCCTTCAATGCACATATCGATTAACTTTTAATGTGTTCAATTGACTAATACAGCGGTTTCTACAGAGCGGTCGTTTGAGTTTGCTGAATAGCCAAAACTCTCATAGAGCTAGATCAGGCTAATATGGTTAAAAATTTGGTGAAAACCGAAGAAGATTCAATGCAGTATGCGATGTTGCGTTGTCCTGGTACAAAAACCAAGATTTGTCGGCCCATGATTCCGGTCTCTTTTTTACGAATAGCTTTATGCAAAGGACGCATAATACTTAAAAAGTATTCCCTCTTGACAGTTTGGTCGGAAGAAATTCGGAGTTCAGCATACTTCTATAATTGAAAAAGACTGTCAACATACCTTCATTTTTGATTTGTTTTGAGGTGGCTTTTTCGGCTCACCTTTGCCACGATATTCAGCCGATTGATCGCAGTTTCTGGATGATAAGCGTAGAGATATGCTCAACACTCATCGACAGTAAAAATATTCGCTCGTTCGCGACAAAAATTTGTCACTGATGATCTTTTCCAACAGTCTGAACGTTTCGGTAGTAGAAATTCAATTTCGCCAATAAACTTTAATGAACTTTTTTGTTGAATAATTTCACTCATCGCAAAAAACGATGAATGCACTTCGGAAAAAAAAACGTATACTAAACATTAATGATTCTATTGATGTGACATTTGGGACAGATGTCACTTACAGCCATAGAAACCTAAATAAAAATTATTCGATGAAATTTTCAACTGTGTGTGTTTAACCTCTTCGCTTTAATATTCAAATTAGATAGGTGACAATCGCTTCATTTCGAATTTAAGTCTTTCTAAGCCGTTTGGAAATTTAGTTTTAACATTTTCGTTGCATTAGCATTTTCAGTATATGGCAATCTTCTACCTTTATGGCTGCATAAAAGTGAAGTGTTAAAGTGAAGAATTAAAAATTTTTCCAAATCATTGATAATAATGGAACTTAAACAACACTTTGAAAATATTGAAGTCTATTAAAGCCGAAGAAACGGAGAAATTGTAAGGGGATGGTCATCTCTCTCTTTACACTGGTCTGGTGTGTCTATGATTTCATAATAAAATTGGAACAAAATTAGACTAATTTTCATATTTATGAAAGGTCCTGCACTTTATTAAATTCACATTCGAATTAAAGAAATGAATGGGTCCTATAAGAGCAAACCACGTGCATTTAAATAGTGTTTTCTTTGCACTTCCTGAAGACCTGCTACTATATAAAAAAAGAAGGAGACTTTAAGAAAAAATTTTTTTTTCCTGAGGAAGAAAAAATCAGCATTTAAATACATGTTCTTTTGAAACCTACATACAAAGAATTATTAATTTTTATGGAAGGAAAATTCGCAGAACTGCTTTACGCTTGGTCGATTACATAAAGAAAGAAGAGTTATGGTCAATGGAACGGGCGTATTAATGGATAGTTGTAAAGAAGAAGAAAATGGGCAGTGTACTTTTGTTTTACTTTTAATTGTTATTAAGCAACTGTGAACCCGCAATTTGTACCACTTAGCAATTTGTTGTTCGTACGGATCATGTGTCACTTTATATTACATCTGGGCAGGGCGTATGAGTAACAATTGTGCTAAAGGACTGATATATTAAAAATAAAAATATAAGTACATAAATTTATAATAAATAAAGAAACGAAAGATAAACCGCATAAATAATAGCAAACCACTTTTCAATGTCCTTACTTTTCCCAAGTGCCTACGAGATTTTCTTGTATTCCAAAATATGCATAAATACACTAACAAACTGAAATTGTACTTATTAAAATGTCCTGCCATAACTGCAGACGTAAAATTTTTGGTTGTTTTAGAACAAAAAAAAGCAACAAAAAAAATTAATAAATTTTAATGAGCAAATGATGCACCCCAAAGATGTGGCACTCAATTGAAATGAGCGCACTAAATCAACAGAGCCAAGCGCCAATAAATCAAATAAATAATGTTGTGTTTGGTTTATATCTGCTTTAATGCAATTTAGTGCGCTGCAATTCACGTGTCAGTGTTTTTGTCGTTAAGACAAGTTCTGAGCACGGTCATTGCCATCGGCTTTGGCACCATTTGGCACTTGACGTGGCATTTGCGATTTACTTTTTATGCGGACAATTACGGGCATGTCTGCGAAGCAGATTTGCTAAATGCGTGTATATAAAGAAATAAATTCGCTTTTTTTAATGTGATTAAACATTTTGCCGTCTGGTGCTTTATTGTGTTTGCGTACGCCGTGTTTTATCTTTTGTATTTATTTTTGCTTGCTGTTGGCTTATCTTGACAGTAAGGTACTAGTTAAGGCGTAAGCGCTGATGCGATCACAAAGCTCACCTACAAACAATAATCAGTTGAGTAAATAAGGGGACAAAATTAAGACGCAATCAGTAAACAGTACAAATGAATAAAATGTTGACTAGGTAGAGATAAGTTCGGCCGCGTGTAATCTAAATACTGAGCAAAGTGCGAAGTCGAAGGCACCGAAGTTAATAGATAGCTCATTATAAAAGAATTAAGGACACATGGTGTAGGAAGTGGTCATTGCACGTGAAGCGAATGATTGTATATCAAGAAGTAGTGGGTACAAAAAAATTTAAAAAAAAAATAGTGCCAAAATAAATTAAGTGTGTAGCTAGACAACTGCGTAAATAATAATTGAAATTGTTTAGATGCCTTAGCAGGCTCACTTCTTATAGCATAAATGGGTATAAAGAGATCTTCGTCTTGATTTTGTATACCAGCTTTATGCAATAGTGACCTGATCCGAACAAATTGCTGGAAGAAAGTAGCGTGATGTTGGACCATAACTTATGCCAAACATCGTGAATATATTTAGTAAACAAATAAAAACCCGATATATGCGATACTAAGCCACCCGGAGATTCAAAAGTCTTTACAGGTATATTAGGTATATAGAGGCTAAGGAAAATACTGACCGAATTCGACCCATTTTTCACATACGAGATTTGACAATTAAGTAATGAGACTGATTTTATTGTCGCGCTTGTGGTAAACCTGTGACCGTGTGGGTTTAGTGCTCGTCACGAAAATGGAAAAAGGAAATCAAGAGTAATGCGTCGCGATAAAATTTTGAGTCAGATTGGGCAAAACAGCTTCGGAAACGTACGCTAAAATTGTAAGAGTGTATGGTGATAGTGCTCTTAGTCCCGGAAACCAAACGCCAATGCTCACAAGGGTTGTCTCCGCGCATTCCCCGCCCGAAAAAAGCTCGCATGAGCAAGTCAAAGGTGAAAGCGATGATTATTGCATTTTTTGATAGCCGTCGAATCGTCCACAAAGAATTCGTTCCACCAGGGAAAACTATGAATCAAGTCTACTATTGCCAAGTACTCGAAATATTGCGAAAACGAGTCAACAGGGTGCGCCCAGACATCGCTCGTTACTGGATTCTTCATCACGACAGCGCGCCGTGCCACATCACCCTTAGAGTGTCCCAGTATTTGGCCTCTAAAGTGAACGCCGTGTTGCAACAATCGCCTTATTCGCGCGACATGTCACCCTGTGACTTTTTTTGTTTCCTAAAACAAAATCGGTGGCCAAAGGAATCCATTTTCAGTCGATTACGGACATTCAGGCGGCCGTGAAGAGGGTACTCGCTGACATCACAGTCGAAGCGTTCCAGAAATGTTGTGCTGGTATCACTGTATAGCTGCCCAAGGGGACCACTTTGAAATAGATGGCAGAGTTGTAGGATAATTTTCAAATATACGGTTTTTATGGAATCAGTCTCATTACTTAATTGCCATACCTCGTACACTATAAGCATTTATGTGCAAAGTTTTACCCCCTTATACATATGTATTAATTGCTGCTTGATTTGTGTATTGGAAAGTGAAAGAATCAAGTGGAATCTTGGCTTTATGGGAAGTAGGCCTGGTTATTGTTCGATCTCGCTCATTTTCGCAACGAAGAGTTCCATGTACTAAATTTTGTCGAAATCGGTCAGTCGGGGCACGAGATGTGGGTTTTCACCAATAAGTGGGCGAGCCACTCCCATCGTCCAATTTTTACACTGGCTCCAATAATGCTTCCCCATACCATTTCGGAGGTAAAAGTTAGTGTTTTTCACATATTTAGTTATTGATTTATTACGCTTTTAGTACTTTTTAACAGTACCATACAGGGGAGCGACCGGAGTTATCATCAGATTTCATCCATTTTCTCACAGTCGCTAGAAATTTTTTTTAATATGTATACACAGAAAATTTGGTTGTTGTAGTTTTAGTTGTATAGAATATATGTACATTCAACTTATTAGAGGGCTTTGTCAAAAATTTCTGCCCACTGGTGCCCCTTGCTACTACAATCCCTTATACCAATTTACTGTTTTATATTTATTTAGTGCTTAGTTATGGCTCTTTATAAGTTTGCGGTTAATGGAGATTTATGGGCGTGGCAGTGATCCGGTAACGCTCATCTACGAACTCAGAATTTTTTTTCTACTAAGGAATCCGCAAGTGAAGTTTCATCGAGATCTCTCAATTTTTACTTAAGTTACAGCTTGCACGGACGGACGAACGGATTGACAGACAGACAGACCCGGACTTAAACTTTTCTTGTTATCCTGATCATTTATATATAGCCCCATATATAACTCGTTTAGTTTTAGGTGATACATACCATCGTTATGTGAACAAAACTATTATACTCTATAGCAAAAGGTAACAAGTGGATAAAAATTGTCAGCTAGAAATAAATATAATTATAAAATAATAAAAATAAAACTTTATTAACGTGTTAATATTTTAAGATATTATTACAAGAAAATGAGGAAAATATTTATCCATAAACACATTCTGTATAGGGTTGTTATTGAATTCAGTTTCTAAATTAAAATATTTAGTACACATTTTTAGTAAAAAATTCTTCAAATATTACGTATCAGTAGCATCGATGGCAAATAAATAATTGGACATAGAGTTGCCAACTGCCGTTTATTTTAATGGAGCTTGATGCTAGCTGACTGACCTGCAATGGGTTCATCTTGGAAACCTTGCCCTGGAGTAATACAAAAGTAATGCCATGGAAAGGGCAAAATCCTTAACAGAAAGGGCATGTTTTAGTGGGGACATCGCTCCTTTCGGAAGACGATCTCTTAATGGCGCAGATCCATCTTAAACCCTATTTATGGCATATAAAAGAGAAAATATACCTTAATGATAAAATAACCGCAGAAGGTGGAATGAGATACAAAAATATATTTTCTCTCTTTTTAATTTAATTTAATTAATAAAATGTTGCTGGTGACCTTAATTATCTAAATACTTTCTAAGAAATATAACATTAATTCACAATTATTAAGACTATGCTTATTTAAAACGTTTACTTTCCTCATTATCTTAGGTAAGCAAAGCAAAGTTCAAATACCAAAAGCGCATTCAAGTAAAATTTTAAGCCACACTGTCATTAGCAAAGCTTTTGCATCTTTATTGTCAGATAAGACTACATACGCAACACTAGCAAACTTAAATGTCTGTTTTCCTTAGTCACAGGAGCACTATTAAGCCCGATAAGCGTAGAGCATGACTACTAAGCTCACCATAATGATTAGAATGCATAAGTATTGTAATTACAAACACAACGGTAAACTCAATGAGAATAGCGCATATAGAGTATCATTTTGATATTCTCAAGGATATTAAATTGGATATAAGCTTAAGTACGAATAATAGTATGTATAAGCAGTGATGGCTGAGTTGTATGTTGAGAAGAGGTTTAAGGTAGTGATTTTGGCTGATTTCTTCCTTGATAGTTCTAATTGTGAAATTTTCTGTTAAAGCCTTTTGCTAAAATTATATACAATCAATAATAAAATAAGTTAATAAATAATTTATATTGAGGTTTTTAATTGACACATGCTCAATTAGGGATTACATCGAAGGAGGTTGGAAAATGACTAATGATAAGTTGTGACGGGTGATTGTTAAGCATTGGCAGAAATATGAGTAATGGTAGTAAAGTGTCAGTTAATATGATATAATTACAAATTTATGGTTAATAAGAGATTCTTTTCGATTGCCTGTTGACTATTGGTATCAAATTGTGACATACATACATACATATACTATAGGTGGTGATTATAAAGCATACGCCTTACCTATGCTTGCTGTGCACTAGGTCCTTCCAAGAGGATTATTATACTCTAGCAACCAGAGTATAAAAGTTTTGTTCACATAACGGTTGTACGTATCACCTAAAGCGAGATAGATGTAGGGTTATATATATTAGGGTGTGTCAATTTTTCGGAATTGATCTTCAGTAGTCGAAGTCGATTAAGAATCGATTCTTATATTCCGAAAAGTCGATTATTTTACAAGAAAACTCCATTCTCGAGTAGAATCGGAATCGAGTTTACCATCCCTACTGGCAGCCACCGCGTGCGTATATAATAACCTCCGCACAATAACCACCAAGAAAAAAAATGATTGTTTTTTTCTATGTTATTTAAATGAAAAATAGAAAATTAGAAACAGGCACCTCTTAATATAAATATTAAGAGCTCATCTTTTGAGTGACTTTTTTCATATTTTCGAAAGTTTTTAGCCTGTTTTTCAGTTGAAAAAAAGGTTGCCTCAGAATGGCACACCCTAATTTATGTATACATATATGTGACCCGGTCTACGAAAAGGGGGCTTAGGTGTCAAAAAAAAAAATGGATTTTTTGACACCTAAGTATCAGGTCACATATACATATGTATATATTGTACGTATGTGGATGACGAGAAAAATGGGAATTCGGGTGACTGTCTGCCTGTCCGTTTGTCCGTCCGTGTTGTAACTTCAATAAATATTGAAATATCTCTACGAAACTTGGGATTTCGCTAAAAAGAGAACGGGTACTAAGGAACCCGCTTATCATATCTCGGGACCCAACTAACCGATTTCGACAAAATTTGGCACGTGGCATTCTTCTTATATTTTTATGTTACTGTGCGAAAACGGGCGAATTCAGACTGCAGTCGCACCTACTCCCCTTATATCAAAATTTTAAGTTCCACAAATTAAGAAGTTATTAATATAATGGGTTAAAACCTAGCGTGGATAATGCCTTTGGAGTATGCCTCTTTATAAACAAAAAGTGTCCATCAAACATCCAACAAAAATTGTTCAAACCCCTAGATACCGAATATGAGACATGTTAATAGATGATATATATAATCGGGTTGATGCTTCTCCAAGTTCAATATGCTACGAATAATGACTTTCGTTTTTCTTTCAAATCGTATGCCGAATTTGTCGGCCAGTGTATGAGTTATGTATAGTATATTTATGCTGGGCTGATGGCTCTATTATTAACGCTTACGCATAGTAACGTTGTACTCTTATAGGGGTCAGAGACACTGCGGTTTAGAAGGCGCATGGGTGAATCACTCTGTCTAAAACCTCGTTCGGGATCGAACGGCTCGGAGAGGTCCTTCATGATTTTAAAAGAGCGGATAGTTGTGCGCAACGTCATTCTGTATATCCCTCTGAGTTTCGCAGGGATACCAAATTTAGATATGGCCTTGAATTTCTAGCTCCTTACCGCAGGCTTTAAATAGCTCAGCCGGTAATCTATGGGTCCATGGTGCATTGAATGACTAATATAAATTAATTAGTTATGATAATATTGGAGGATGGGGTCATGTGTAGAAGTTCACGCAAGTGAGGAAAGTTCTCTGATCGCCATTCGCTTGGGAGTGGCCAGAAACGATTCTTTTACATATGACTCAAGCAGCTCACGACTTCCGGTCTTTGACCAAGTATCCTCTGGGTAGCCTAAGAACATCCGTTTGAAGGCGAGCTAAAGTGAGAAGGCGAAAAACCCCCTGCATAGGGTTGTGCGCTGGGTTTGGGACCCGCCACGTAAAAAACACCCCCAATGAAAAGAAGAAAAGAAAAAAAAAAACAGCCTCGGACGAGAGACCCCTCTTTTGATGACGACCATGGCAAACGAAATAAGGACTATGATTTGAGGGCATGGACCTGGAATGTCAGGTCCCTTAATTGGGAAGGTGCCGCTGCCCAGCTGGTAGATGTCCTCGTAAAGATAAAGGCTGACATCACCGCCGTCCAAGAAGTGCGATGGACGGGACAAGGACAGAGACGAGTAGGTCTTTGTGACATTTACTACAGTGGCCATATAAAGGAGCGCAAGTTTGGTGTTGGATTCGTCGCCGAGTACTATCATTCACTCCGGGGAATGAACGTCTAGCCATAATCCGCATCGAATCGAGGTTCTTCAACATATCGCTGATTTGCGCCCACGCCCCGACGGAAGAGAAGGACGATGTGACCAAAGATGCCTTTTATGAGTGCTTGGAGCGCACTTAAGAGAGATGCCCCCACCACGATGTCAAAGTCGTTCTTGGCGACTTCAATGCCAGGGTGGGCAAAGAAGGTATCTTTGGCACTACGGTCGGTAAATTCAGCCTCCACGAGGAAACATCCCCAAATGGATTGAGGCTGATCGACTTCGCCGGGGCCCGAAATATGGTTATCTGTAGTACTAGATTCCAGCATAAGAAGATACATCAAGCTACCAGGCTGTCTCCGGATCGAAAAACCACCAACCAGATCGATCATGTTGTGATAGACGGAAGACACGTCTCCAGTGTTTTAGATGTGCGTGCGCTTCGAGGTCCTAACATCGACTCGGACCACTATATTGTTGCAGCCAAAATTCGCACCCGCCTCTGTGCAGCAAAAAACGCACGCCAACAAACACAAGGAAGGTTCGACGTCGAGAAGCTGCAATCACAACAGACAGCCGAACGATTTTCTACTCGGCTTGCACTCCTGCTCTCTGAGAGCACTCGTCAACAACCCGGTATAAGGGAGCTGTGGGGCGGCATTTCAAACTCCTTACGTACAGCTGCAACCGAAACCATTGGTTTTCGGAAAGTGCAAAGGAACAGCTGGTACGACGAGGAGTGCCGTGTCGCAGCGGAGAGAAAACAGGCTGCCTACCTCGCAACGTTACGATCGACCACAACACGTGCGGGATGGGATAGATACCGAGAGTTGAAGAGGGAAGCGAGACGCATTTGTAGACAGAAAAAGAAAGAGGCCGAAATGCGTGAGTACGAAGAGCTTGATAAGCTGGCCGACAGGGGTAATGCTCGAAAATTCTACGAAAAGATGCGGCGGCTTACAGAAGATTTCAAGACCGGAGCATACTCTTGTAGAACCCCCCAAGGTGATCTAGCCACCGATGCCCAGAGCATACTTAAATTATGGAGGGAACACTTCTCCAGCCTGCTGAATGGCAGTGAACGCACAATTCCAGGAGAAGGTGAACCCGATACCCCAATCGATGACGATGGAGCAGACGTTCCATTGCCCGACCATGAAGAAGTTCGAATAGCAATTGCCCGCCTGAAGAACAACAAAGCGGCAGGGGCCAACGGATTGCCGGCCGAGCTATTCAAACACAGCGACGAAGAGCTGTTAAGCAGCATGTATCAGCTTCTTTGCAAAATATGGTTGGACGAAAGTATGCCCAACGATTGGAATTTAAGTGTGCTCTGCCTAATTTACCAAAAGGGAGACACCACAATCAGCGCCAACTACCGTGGTATTAGCCTCCTCAACATCGCATATAAGGTTCTGTCGAGCGTATTGTGTGAAAGATTAAAGCCCACCGTCAACAAACTGATTGGACCTTATCAGTGTGGCTTTAGACCTGGTAAATCAACAACCGACAAGATATTCACGATGCGCCAAATCTTGGAAAAGACCCGTGAAAGGAGAATCGACACACACCACCTCTTCGTCGATTTCAAAGCTCCTTTTCGTGCTGTCGAAAGCAGCTTTGATATCCCCGCAAAACTAATACGGCTGTGTAAGCTGACGTTGAGCAACACGAAAAGCTCCGCCAAAATCGGGAAGGACCTCTCCGAGCCGTCGGATATCAAACGAGGTTTCAGACAAGGCGATTCCCTATCGTGCGACTTTTTCAACCTGCTTCTGGAGAAAATAGTTCGAGCTGCAGAACTCAACAGAGAAGGTACCATCTTCTATAAGAGTGTACAACTGCTGGCGTATGCCGATGATATTGAAATCATCGGCCTCAACACCCGCGCCGTTAGTTCTGCTTTCTCCAGACTGGACAAGGAAGCAATAGAAATGGGTCTGGCAGTGAACGAGGGCAAGACGAAATATCTCCTGTCATCAAACAAACAGTCGTCGCACTCGCGACTTGGCACTCACGTCACTGTTGACAGTCCTAACTTTGAACTTGTAGATAATTTCGTCTATCTTGGAACCAGCGTAAACAACACCAACAATGTCAGTCAATTGAGAAGCAAAGTCCTCTCTCGACAAACAAAAACCAAATTCTATAAGTCTCTCATAATTCCCGTCCTCCTATATGGTGCAGAGGCTTGGACGTTGACAACAAACGATGAGTCGACGTTGCGAGTTTTCGAGAGAAAGGTTCTGCGAAAGATTTATGGTCCTTTGCGCGTTGGCCACGGCGAATATCGCATTCGATGGAACGATGAGCTGTACGAGACATACGACGACATTGACATAGTTCAGCGAATTAAAAGACAGCGGCTACGCTGGCTAGGTCATGTTGTCCGGATGGATAAAAACACTTCAGCTCTGAAAGTATTCGACGCAGTAACCGCCGCGGGAAGCAGAGGAAGACCTCCACTCCGTTGGAAGGACCAAGTAGAGAAGGACCTGGCCTCGCTCGGAATATCCAATTGGCGCCACGTAGCGAAGAGAAGAAACGACTGGCGCGCTGTTGTTGATTCGGCTATAATCGCGTAAGCGGTGTCTACGCCAGTAAAGAAGAAGAAGAATATTATAATGATAAATTGTAAATAAAAATCGTAAAATCTGTTTCTGAATCTATTCGAAGAAATCGTCTTAGAGAACAGAAAACTGTGTGAAGACAAATTATTTTGCTTGTACATACGAGTATATATGTATATTGACCAGATCGATGTTAAGACTTACTCGCGTTGGTCTCCATATGAAAGCACATTGTCGGTCAACTGGCCATCTTCAGAAAATGTGTTTAAAATATGCCATGTTCAAAATATGAAACGGTTTTAGTGGCACCGTCAGAGTTGAAGATCGCGGCCAGTCAAATGCCCCGCAGCAATTTGAAGAGTAAAAAGATCTTTAGATCGAACAACGTCGGCAGTGCCAATGGAAACTGTATGTGCTGTTATTGATCAACGACCGAATTGCTTATGTGAAAGAGAGGACCATTTCGTATTAAACTTGATTAAAAACCTTATTATAATTGAATTTTTTAACGGCCTGAACTTATAGTAGAACTTACGACAGGTCTGGCTGCAATAATTGTATTTTCTGTGATTGTTGATTCACGACCAATACTAGTAAAAAATCATAATTAATTGTCCATTATCGATTTGAAATTGGTTGTTAATATTACATTTATAATAATTATCGATTAATGACTAGGTGGGTGATAAAACTATGTTATAAAATAACAATAGAAATAATATAAATGAGCAATGATTATTGAGTGTTTATGAATGAAGAATCAATGATTATTGTTGTTAAATATTACTATACAAATACGTTACTAATAGTGATGGGAGAATGACTAAAAATGGATGAATGTTTTGATTATTTTTTATTGTTAACACAGTTATGGACAATAAAATGGAATCATCCATGGCACTCATTTTCCATTCTCTAAAAAATTATGAATTTTATTTAAATTGAATTAAGTTATATTTTTATTATGTACTACATATCAAGTGCTATTGGTAGCAGTAAAATTATTGGAAAAAAACAATTCTAAAATGTTACAAAAACTAAGGCAAAGAATATATTTCAAAACTTCGATGGACAAAAAAATAGAATCAAAATCTTTTACTTAAAAAAAATATATATTTTTAGGAGAACTAATAGAAAAAATTGGTGGTACATTGTAGTGTATTCCTAATCGTCTAATCCGAAGCACATCTGGTAGGCATAGACCAAATTAGGTTACTGAAGGTGTTCTATGAAACAAAATACCAGACCTTTGTACCTTCTCTCAGAATTCTGCATAATTTTTCGGTTTAAGGGGTGCAGTATTTTCCTTTACAATTATTCGTAAGTTTTTGAAAAGATTCAGATCTGCTGATTACTCTGGCCAAGCCTTAACGCTAGCACCATGATCTGAAAACCATGTTTTGTAAGACCTGAAGTATGTTTCGGGTCGCTCTCTTGTTGGAAATGCCAAAGTGCAAGACGAATTCCGTTCAGCATTTGGGAGTATGACCTTATCTAAAGCCTTAACGTATATATGGCAGTCTATGTTTTCTTGTATCCAAAATATAGGTCCCGAAATACAATATGATAAACAATACTAAACCATTATATTGCCGCCACGGGGTTTGAAGGACCTAGTCGTGTAGCGGACGCACATTTCTTTGTTTTTTGGACGTCGGTCTCACGCGAAAATATCATTTCCTATCATATTAATTTTGCTTTGAGACCATAAAATGTCGAACCATTTTTTCTTGAATTTCAGCTCCGCCCTAATTAATGTGTCGTTTTGCAAACTGAATACGATTGCATCTATCATCTTCTCAGCATTGACACTTTTCGGGACCGTGTGCCAAAGTAATTTTTCTCTACAAGTACTATTCTTACTGTTCTTGAAGAAATGTTTGCACATAATTCTTATTGAATGGCTGCAGAGGCCTTAAACAGTACGCGCATCGGCAATTATGCAATATTTCGAACGACTTCTCCAGTCATTTTTTGTGGTCGGCTTATTTTTTAAACCTTTTACGGAAATTTTAAGGCATCAAAAAAAATGTTTAAGACATGTTTTATATGTTTACTGATTAAATAAAATTATTTTTGCGTTAGATATGGACATTAATATATATTATTAATAATTAAATGCAGTGATTAATGATTAATAATCAAAATTGGGGTTTGATATGACATTATAGCAGATTAATTTTGAATTACTAAAAATTCCAAAATAGTAGTGACTAGTAATTATTAGTTATTTATTGATTGTGACAAATGTTTATTAATTTAACTATTAAGAAGTGAAAATATTTTCTTGGTGCTTGAATTCTCTAAACTTATTTATTAATAATATTAGTAAAATTTCTTGGAGATGGTGTGGTGAGAATTTCATATAATTTATATTTTTAATGTTATTTAATTATATTGTTATTTTTCTAATTACTTGCCACAAAATTGCAAAAGCAATCTCACCTTCTTCAGTACAAAAGTAAGTTTGTCAAAGTAATAATTTCGTTATTGAGTATACTTGGCAGCCTTAATGAAAAGCAAAAGTTTAAGTCATCAACTTCAGGAGCAAGTATTTACTAAGAGAAAAATACTTACAAGTTTTTCTCAACCAAATACAGCAACAAACAATGCACTTGCATGTGTAAGCCCGCTGTGTGATTCTGAGCAATTTTGGTTTGTCAGATACAGTTGTAAGTCTAACTCGCCCAAAGATATATTTACACAAACACATGAACACATGCGTATGTATATATCTTGTTGTTTGCTCACTTTATATTGCTTGGCACAAAAGCTTCATTACACCTGCTGCGCACTACTTACCATTCTTCGCTCATATTATCTGCTCGTCTTGTGCTTTATATTCTTTCTTGCTTGGCGTAATGTTGGCCGCACAGCTTGTGGCAATCAAATCGAAATTTATGTCCTTGCAATATTTCAATTTTAATTTATCCAACTTTTATTCGCACTCGCACAACAACAAGAAAACACACTCGGGCACTTACTAACAACTGCACATTCACACACTTTTTTTTTTGCTATTTGTTGTTTTTGCTTTTCTCTTCACCTCTTCGGCTTCTGTGCGGATCTTGCAAGGCAACTTGTCTTTGTTAGATCAATAAATTTGAAGGACATTGGCGTGTATGCCAGATTTATTGTGTGTTTGTGTTGGCAAGGTGACTGCGCACGAGGGATGAAGGTGGGTTTTCTAATTCAATTTTTTGCGCTTTATGTCAATTAACGTCAACTAAAGTTTTTTTGTTTGATTGACCCCGTTGGGGTGTAATTTATTATTTGCTTCAACTTTTTATGTAATTTTATGTTCACCTAGCTGAGCAAATTGTTGATGTTCTCAAGGAAAGCAAAAAATATATAAATGATTATGTATAAATGACTATGCTTAAATGAATTAAAAGTTTGAGTCAATAAAAAACGATTGGCGTATTTAGTTTGCTTTTTATTTTTAATGTTATGTCATTTGAATAAGTTTTATTAAAAAGTAGTTTGTTTTATTAAAATTTATGCAATTTTTTTTTTTTGTTTTTTAACAAAGTATTTATCTATTATTTTGCTTTACAACATTTAATAGTGTATATCTATACTAATATTATAAAGAGGAAAGATTTGTACCTATTTTTGTGTATTTGTATGTTTGTAATGAATAGGCTCAAAAAGTACTAAGCCGATTTAAAAAATTCTTTCACCATTAGAATGCTACATTTTTCCAATTTGACATAGGCTACATTTCATTTTGAAAAAAAAAAAAAAATTAGGAATCCTTGGTAAAATATGAACAATGTAACCGAAGGAGTAGAAAAATGGGTCTTAAAATGTCTTTCGTCGAATGCGCTGCCGAAACTATTAGCGACAGAACAAAATAATGTACAACAATATTGAAGAACATCATAATGTCTACAAAAAACTCCGCGGTGGCATATGTCCAACTATTGTAGTTATGTCACTACAACAACTTTTTTTAATTTCGAACATTAATGAAAATGCTAACCAAGTTCAAACCATGCTATTTATGTGTTTATATTAATCCTTATCCAAATAAATTATTTTATGGTCAAGACCATTTAACTACCTATAAAATAGTTTTTAAATTGGACTTTCCATTCAAAAGATATTACGAATTAAAAAATTCAAAAAGTAAACAAAACCGCCATAGCGCCGTGGCCGTTGTTTGCGATGCAGTCTGAAAAGCGCGCCGGTCCAGAGAATGTAAAATATAGAGAAGGTGCAAATTGAATTCTGTATGATGTTTGATTTGGCGGCTAACAGAACCGATAGAATCAAAGTAAGGAATTCGACGTTGTCTCTGCTATTTAGCCGAATTGAGCACGTGCAGTGGAAAAATATATGTAAAACGACTGAATTCA
The DNA here is from genome assembly GCA_027475135.1 of Bactrocera correcta. Taxonomy (NCBI): domain Eukaryota; kingdom Metazoa; phylum Arthropoda; class Insecta; order Diptera; family Tephritidae; genus Bactrocera; species Bactrocera correcta. Next base: position 34,191 of record JAPZAG010000290.1, on the reverse strand, counting down.
TTATTTATTACTGTTATTTTAATTTTTTGATTATTATTATTATTATTTTTATTTTTTAATTTTTCATAATTAGTATTTTTATTTTATTTTTTTTTCGTAATTATTACTTTTACTTATAACAATTTTAAACGCTAATTTTTAAAGAATATTATTATTATTGTTATTTAATATATGTATTTAATAATTTATTATTTACTTATATGTAAATTGATTGAATTCATAATTTACTACTGTTATTTTAATTTTTTGATTATTATTATTTTTATTTTTTTTTTCAAAAGCGCCCGCCACCATCAAAGAAATTGAACATAAATAGACTTACAAACAAATATAACTGTGGGATTTTTTTTTAATACAAATGAAAATATTTGTGAAAAAAAGTGTTTTATATCCAAATTTCCAAAAATAAATAATTGTCTACCCCGTGCGATGCCGGAACGGACTGCTATTAATGGATACGAGTATTTTTGTAAAATTTTGTTTAATCTTGTATACTTATGCTTATATAGTTGTATTACTCATATGCACTGTTTGAAAAAACTATTTTTATGAAAAGTAAAATTGTTCATGCAAAGTATGAAACCTCGTTTTACATTTCATTTGAATAAAAATTAGCTTAGTTAAAATTTTTTGTTATTCATAAACACTGTGTAACAAAAAAATATTTTTTTTCCTTTCAATTTTACTGTCATCTAGGAAAAGCTGATTATATACTTGATTTAATATTACTTTACCTTGTAAGAAGTTGGTGTTAAAGTATATGCCTTTCTTTACAAAAGAGAATGAGAACTACAGTCGAACTTCCATAACTCGAACTAAATGGGTTGGCAGTAGCATTAAGAGAGTAATTAACATATAAATTTCCTTCCGTAACTCGAACTTCCATAACTCGAAGTTCTCCATAACTCGAACGAAAATACATAATTATGACTTCTATAACTCGAAGTAATGTGCTTTTCTCTCATTCTGTCTTTTTATTCGGGGAATTCCCTCTTTGTTCATTACATGCTTGTTTTTGTTTTCGTATGTATCAGTTCAGTGGAAGAATGATAGAGTAGAAGATTGCGCAGATGAGAGACAAAATATTTTTCGTTCTGCGCATCTACATATGTATGTACGTCACACGGCTCATAAATTTTATGAAATAGCTTGAGTAGCAAGTAAATATTGCTTGTTAACAAGAATGTTAGAGTAGTAGAGTTTATAGCTGCCAAATTTTTTACTGCGCTGTGTGAAGTAAGCAATTGTATGTTTAGTATAACGGACCTGCGCAATGCGTAATCTCTTTTCTATCATTCTTGAGTTCAGTGCATAAATGTCAGTCGTACTTGATAATACAGGGAAATAAGATCGTATTTATTAATTATCATGGCAACTAAACGTTTTTTGAAATCTTTGTCGATTGAAGAAAATTATAAACTATTGAAAGAAGTAGAAGGTGGCTTAAAGAAAAAGAAAGCAGCTGAAAAATTTGGTATCCCAGCCAGTACGGTGTCAACGATTTTTAAGAATAAAGAATCAATTATTACGTCGTTTGAATCTGCGGTTCGTCTGGGTAGTAAAAGGATAAAAACCCCAGTATTTCAAAACATCGATAAAGCAACCCTCGATTGGTTCAAAGCAGCTAGATATCAAAACATGCCTATATCTGAAGGAATATTAAAGGAGAAGGCAAAGGAGTTTGCAAAGCGCTTTGGCGATGATCATTTTATAGCAAGCACAAGTTGGCTTGATAAATGAAAGCAGAGGTAGGGAACAAAACGTTCAATTGGCGAAAATTTCAATTTTTATTTTAGGTATGCTGTGGGATATAAAAGAGCGTGTGGGGAAAGCAATGACGTTAGTGAAGTCGTCCCCTCAATATAACAATAGCGTATGTGCTCATACACCATTATTTTTTTATTACATATTTAGAATCTCCATCATTGATTCTATGTCTGGTCAAAATTTCGTCAAATTCTACTTCCACAAAGTGGGTCAAAATGTCATTGGAAAAAATGGTGTATAATTTCATGTTCAAAAATTTCCTTCAATAAGTGTATAAGCTAATATGCGCTGTTTTGCTTGAAATTGCCACTGCAAAGTTGTTAAAAGAATAATAGTGTATGCGCATTATACTCCATTTTAGCCTGTAGAAATAAATACAATTAATCAAAACTGTAACTCATAAAATAGCTTATAATAATATACACTGTTGTTTGAGAAATAGTTTTATTCCGACTATTTCTATACTCCACATAAGCTGTTTTATTTTCAATACAAATTCGAAAGTTTTATCAGAAATTTACAAGAGTAGTAGCCTATGCGATTTTTACGTTGTTTTGACTACATGAATGCCAAGGAAATATTGTAGTCATTTGAAATTTCAGCTTGCAAATTCATTTCGCAGAGAAAGTTTGTTCATTAAAAATATGGATTTTAAACATCTGAGTGAGTATCGTCTTTTATATAATGTAAGTGAAGTAAGTAAGGTAAATATCAATAGGCTGTGACACGAAACCACCAGTCGTTGTGGAAATTGCTCCAAAGACTGATGAGTTTGATTTCGCTGTGGGATTGCCGGACATAGAGATACCTCAAACAGATGATGAGATTGGTACAGACTTCTCTGCAGGATCGTCGGACGAGTATGATGATGATGCACTGGCAGATGAATTAGATAATTCAGTGACAAAGACAGCAGATGTAGGTTTAGAAGAAATCGCCGACTGTGGTGATACTTATATCAATAACAAGAATGAAAATGGTAGAAATATACTTACACGAAAGAGAAAGGTGAGTACAGAAAACAGCTTTTGAGAAGTATTGTTCCGGTCTAGCCACGTCTAACTCTGAAATATTTCCGATCAATAGATTGAAAGTCATAAATGGGTGCAGAATAAAAGGAAGTATCATTGCAACAAAGGGAACCCGTATGTCACTAAGAGTGGCAAAAGAGTTGAAGAACGTGTTCCGAAACCCATTGACTGTAAGTGCCGCCATAATTGCACAGAAAACTTCTCAGAAGAAGAGCGCACAGAGATCAATGCAGAATATTGGAATTTAGGCGACTATTCGAGGCAGCGACTGTTCCTGGCCAATTGCGTGAAAATTGAGAAGTGCAAAAGGACGTTGACAATTGGATCACGGCGGGCGAACACATTTAATTATACTCTCAAAGCCAAACAGGTATGCAAGAAGTTTTTTTTAAATACTTTGAACTTGTCAGACGGCGCAATATCTGTGTTAGCCTAGAAGATGTGCCAAAATGAATTTACTGATAAGAGGGGTCAACATGGCCACCAGAGAAAATTAGGCGAAGAGACAGTTGCGCTTATCAAACAGCACATCGAGTCATTTCCAGCCGTCGAAAGCCATTACACTCGAGCAAAAAGTCAACGACTTTATCTTGCCTCCGACTTAACAATATCAAAAATGTACGATTTATTCAAAGAACTACACCCGGACGCTATCATTAAAGAAAACGTTTATCGCCGAATATTTTGCATGAGTTATAATTATTCTTTCCACCGTCCAAAAAAGGACACCTGCTTAACATGCGAGAGGTACAAAAACGCTGAGGACAAATACTCATTTCAGAAATCCTATGATGAACACATCTTAAATAAGACAAAGGCAAGAACTAACAAGCAAACTGACAAGAAATCAGCTAAAAGTAACAGTAATTTAAAAGTTTTTACTTTTGACCTCCAGTCAGTGTTAAGGACTCCTTGTAGCAACGTAAGCACGATGTATTACAGTCGAAAGTTCGCCACGTATAATAACACATTTTACGACATTGCCAGTGGAGAAGGTTACTGTTTTCTATGGGATGAAAATCAGGGTCAACAATTAAGTGCCTCCAAAGCGGACACACACAAATGGAGGCAGATTCGATGCGTTTATTCGCCGGAAGAATGGCCAACTATAATGAGACTGGCAAGACGGAAAAACCCATATGCTGTAGAGAGGCTTCAATACAGTGATATGATTGATCTCAAAGCTATGTTTTCGAGTTTATGCCATAGCCTTAAGAAAAATATAAAAAATGACTCGGTAAATTGGCTTAATGTTAAATTACTCCAAGTGAACAAAATTCAACGAAAACAATTATTATACAAGGAGGAAGGGGATGGAGACTTGAAAGTAATTGATATTGGAGGAACGCGAAAAACAAAAGAGGTGTTCAACTTTTCGTTTACTGGCAAATACAATAAAGAGCTGCCAATTTGTAATCGAAAGCTGCATGATCTTCAAAATTTGTGCAAAAAGAGTGTAATTCCTCGTGGCTCGCAGTCATTTTTTTTAACTTACGAGGTGCAAACAAGCGAAATTGTTTAGATGAGCCAGATGTAGCAGAGGAAGAGAATGAAGACGAATTAATTTCTAGTTATTTTTAATTTACGCAATGTATACCTTCATTTGTCATAATTTTTTTTTTATAATAACCCAAATTGGAAAGTAATGAATAAATGACACTGAATTAAGAAAACTATGAATTAATTACTGTTTTATAATGTTACAAATTGATATTTTTGAGATCAAATATTTTAATAAAAATACCGTAAAATTATTGAATAAAACAGCGTATACCATACAAAATAAAATAGTGTATCAGATACAGCATACGAATTTCTTAAAAAATAAAATGGCCTATATGGAGGACTTGCGCTTTGAATAACATAATTATGGTCTTAAAGGATGCGTAGAATAAAAAAACTTGGTAAATTTAAAGACAAGAAACAGTATAATGTACTCATCGAAAAATCCACTATGAAGAATTTTTATTTACCGCGATATTGAGGTTTTAATAGACATCTGATTTGACAAAAATTTTAAAACTCGATTTTCTCAAAACCCAAAAAAAAATTATACGCTATTGTTATATTGAGGGGACGAAGTGAACTGCGAAAAGTGGAAAAAAGATGTTTTGCCGAATTTATTAAAAAAGTACTGTGAACGGGATGTTTTTAATGCGGATGAATCAGGGTTGTTTTTTAAATGTTTGCCAGACAAAACATTGACGTTTAAAAACCAAAAATGCCACGGAGGCAAGAATAGCAAGCAACGGGTTACGTTGATACCAGAATAGTAAAAGAAGCACTAAAGCGTATAGAGGCAAACGAAAAACAAGATATTACACTTATGGATTGCATCAATCATGTAACAAAAGCTTGGGATATTGACGTCATAAATCAAACCATAGCGAATTGCTTCAAAAAAGCTGGATTTGGTCAATATTCTGAATGGGAAGAGGAAGATAACATAACGGGTGATTTTTTAAGAGCTTGATAACTTTTTTAAAAAAAAAAACGCATAAAATTTGCAAAATCTCATCGGTTCTTTATTTGAAACGTTAGATTGGTTCATGACATTTACTTTTTGAAGATAATTTCATTTAAATGTTGACCGCGGCTGCGTCTTAGGTGGTCCATTCGGAAAGTCCAATTTTGGGCAACTTTTTCGAGCATTTCGGCCGGAATAGCCCGAATTTCTTCGGAAATGTTGTCTTCCAAAGCTGGAATAGTTGCTGGCTTATTTCTGTAGACTTTAGACTTGACGTAGCCCCACAAAAAATAGTCTAAAGGCGTTAAATCGCATGATCTTGGTGGCCAACTTACGGGTCCATTTCTTGAGATGAATTGTTGTCCGAAGTTTTCCCTCAAAATGGCCATAGAATCGCGAGCTGTGTGGCATGTAGCGCCATCTTGTTGAAACCACATGTCAACCAAGTTCAGTTCTTCCATTTTTGGCAACAAAAAGTTTGTTAGCATCGAACGATAGCGATCGCCATTCACCGTAACGTTGCGTCCAACAGCATCTTTGAAAAAATACGGTCCAATGATTCCACCAGCGTACAAACCACACCAAACAGTGCATTTTTCGGGATGCATGGGCAGTTCTTGAACGGCTTCTGGTTGCTCTTCACCCCAAATGCGGCAATTTTGCTTATTTACGTAGCCATTCAACCAGAAATGAGCCTCATCGCTCATCGGACACGGACGCGAAACACATTTCGAACCGAACACTGATTTTGGTAATAAAATTCAATGATTTGCAAGCGTTGCTCGTTAGTAAGTCTATTCATGATGAAATGTCAAAGCATACTGAGCATCTTTCTCTTTGACACCATGTCTGACATCCCACGTGATCTGTCAAATACTACTGCATGAAAATCCTAACCTCAAAAAAATCACCCGTTACCTCTGAGTCTTTTAAGTACTACTGATGAATATCAAAATGTAATTGAAGCTGATTACGAAGCATGGTTAAAAGCAAACAAAATAACTTGCAGTGCTTCTCTTCAGGATTATAATGCAGTAGATTCCATGCCCTGAATTAGATGATCCAATATTAAGCGGAGAGGAGAATGACGGCGAGGGATCGGTAGAAGAAACTATTCACCAGCCTTCCAGAAATGATGTAGAAAATGCTTTCCGAACATTGAGTTTATATTTGCAAACAAATGACATTACAACTGATGAGCACTATACGGCTTTAAACAAATTAGAGTCATTTTTTACTGAAAATACCAAAAAAAAAAGAAAATTTTCAGTCACTAATTTCTGAATATTTCACTTCACTGTAACTTATTACAGTTTTCTGTAATGTGTGTTTTAAACAAAAAATACATATTCATCATTTAATATACTCTAAAGTAGCAATTGAGTTTTTTTTTTTAACAAAAAATCTTTTTTCTATAACTCGAAGTCTCCGTAAGTCGAAGTTTTTTTTGAGATAATAGTGATTCGAGTTATGGAAGTTCGACTGTATATTTCTCAGCTATAAAGTGTATTTCAAGATAGATACTTATACTTATACTTATACTTATACTTATACTTATACTTATACTTATACTTATACTTATACTTATACTTATACTTATACTTATACTTATACTTATACTTATACTTATACTTATACTTATACTTATACTTATACTTATACTTATACTTATACTTATACTTATACTTATACTTATACTTATACTTATACTTATACTTATACTTATACTTATACTTATACTTATACTTATACTTATACTTATACTTATACTTATACTTATACTTATACTTATACTTATACTTATACTTATACTTATACTTATACTTATACTTATACTTATACTTATACTTATACTTATACTTATACTTATACTTATACTTATACTTATACTTATACTTATACTTATACTTATACTTATACTTATACTTATACTTATACTTATACTTATACTTATACTTATACTTATACTTATACTTATACTTATACTTATATTTAAACTTATACTTATACTTATACTTATACTTATACTTATACTTATACTTATACTTATACTTATACTTATACTTATACTTATACTTATACTTATACTTATACTTATACTTATACTTATACTTATACTTATACTTATACTTATACTTATACTTATACTTATACTTATACTTATACTTATACTTATACTTATACTTATACTTATACTTATACTTATACTTATACTTATACTTATACTTATACTTATACTTATACTTATACTTATACTTATACTTATACTTATACTTATACTTATACTTATACTTATACTTATACTTATACTTATACTTATACTTATACTTATACTTATACTTATACTTATACTTATACTTATACTTATACTTATACTTATACTTATACTTATACTTATACTTATACTTATACTTATACTTATACTTATACTTATACTTATACTTATACTTATACTTATACTTATACTTATACTTATACTTATACTTATACTTATACTTATACTTATACTTATACTTATACTTATACTTATACTTATACTTATACTTATACTTATACTTATACTTATACTTATACTTATACTTATACTTATACTTATACTTATACTTATACTTATACTTATACTTATACTTATACTTATACTTATACTTATACTTATACTTATACTTATACTTATACTTATACTTATACTTATACTTATACTTATACTTATACTTATACTTATACTTATACTTATACTTATACTTATACTTATACTTATACTTATACTTATACTTATACTTATACTTATACTTATACTTATACTTATACTTATACTTATACTTATATTTTATACTTATACTTATACTTATACTTACACTTATACTTATACTTATACTTATACTTATACTTATACTTATACTTATACTACGTTATTTATTATTTTAAACATATTGATACTTACACTTAGACTTACTTATGTACTTAAATTTAGGGTAACAGTACGAATTCCATGTATTATTAATAATTCCACTAACTACCACTAAACAAAACATAGTGCATTTACAAAATCAAATAATAAGAGGGGTCAAGCCAATCTGCACAATTCTGCTAGTTCACCGCAGAGCGGCCAAAGTTTCAGTGTAAATCTAATTTAAATAAATCAACTCAACTGTGTGATTGTAGGTAGTAACAATAACATTGGATTTGTTGTTGTATGTATACAAGCATAAAAAAATCCAATCAATCATTCTAAATATCCAATTATTGTCGCATGACAATAGAATGCTCGTGAATATTGTTAACAGATGTAAACAAGTTCAACAACAACGGCAATAAAAATCACTCACAAGAATAACAACACCACATAATACACAAGTAAAAGTTAGTAAGCAGGCAGCAAACACCACTTTTTCCATGATTATTTGTTGTTCTTACTGTTGTAGTGGTAAGTCCGTTTAGTTTAGCAACCACCTGAGTGCCTTTCAAACGGATTGTGGCAAAGTCAAGCGGACATTTTTTGGTATTAACAAATGTAAATATATAAGAAGATATATATGCATCTTACTAAGAGTATGTTTGTATGTATATTCCTTGTCTTTTTGATATTATTGATTGTGTTTATTTGTTGAAAAACTCTTCTTAGCTTTGAAATCATCATCATTGAATTTAAGTAAAACCAAAATCGAGTTTATTTTCCACAAAATCATTTCCTGCACGAAAAAGCTCCGAAATTCGTATGTCTATGCATGTATGCATAAGTTTGTGTCACTGCTGCTGCTCGCTCACCACATTCCTCAACCGTCAGCTATCCTTCATTTCCTGATTTACCTGTGTGGTGTCCTTGTTTGTTGCCGTCTAGTCTTTGCTGGGTCACACAAAATTTCTTTGATTTGATTTGCTTTCATTTCATTGCTGCAATTCTTGACGCAGTCTTGTTATTTACTTGTTTCTTGTTATTCATGTCATTGAATTATTGTGTGGTTTGGTAATCGTTAGTGAAGAGGTCGCAGGAAATGTGGATCAGAAGCAGTGCAATTTTACCAAACAAACTGTGAGAGCTTATGAAAGTGAGAGTATAAGAAGTGTGAGGTAACTTGGTAGTTTGTTGTTGTTGGTTTGGTGAGGAACAAATTTCGTTTATCAATTTATCGATTGAAAAATGATGAAATCACTCCTACAAGGAGGATACAAAATTTACCAAGTAAGGAATGGCTAAGCTCGGGTGCAACCGAATATATATTTATATTTATACTCTTCCAACTTGCAAGAATCAAAGACAGGGAAATATAGGGTAAAGTCACCCCGAAGTTCGAATCTTTGTATTTTTAATAATAAGGTTGATTTGTGGGCGTGACAGTGGTCCGACATAATAAGTTTCGTGAGATATCTCAATTTTTACTCAAGTTGGAGCTTGCACGACGGATGGACAGACAGAGAGTCAAACGTATTTCAACTTTTCTTGCCATTCTGATAATTTATATACTTATATGTAACGCTATATCTATTTTGTTTAGTTTTAGGTGATACGTACAACCGTTAAGTGAACAAAACTATAATACTCTGTAGCAGGTGATTGCAAATGTATAAGTTTTTAGATTTTGGAGAGTCATTTTCCGGGATGGCCTTCCGTTCCGTCTTCGCTGCGGCTTGAATCTCCTCTATCGTATAAAAACGGTGCCCCCGGAGCGGTCTTTTGGGCTTGGTGAACAGACAGAAGTCGCACGGCGCCAGATCAGGTGAACACGGTGGTTACGGAACGATATGGGTTGAGTTTTTGGCGAAATGATCACGAATTACGAGGGCAGTATGGGATTTACATTATCGTGGTGTAAAAACCAAGAATTGTCCTTCCACAATTCTGGCGGATAGCGTTACGCAAACGACGCATAACGTTGAAATAATATTCCTTGCTGACTGTTTGACCGGTTGGAAGGAATTCATAATGCACAACACCACGATAATCGAAACAAACAGTCAACATGACCTTGATTTTTGAGCGACTTTGGCGCTTTTTTTTTTGGTCTCGGCTCTCTTTTGGCACGATATTCGCTCGATTAATCGCTGTATCGGGGACGTAAGCAAAGATCCAAGTCTCATCGTCAGTTATAATGCATTTCATGACACCCTGGTAGTCGGAAACCATCGTTTCACACACTTCAACACGACGTCTTTTTTCCAAAAAATTCAATGTTTTCGGTACCAGTGGAGATTTGACACGCTTGAGGCCCAAAACATTCGTCAAAATGGTATTGGCTGAGACTTTCGATATGCCAACTTCATCAGCAAGGTCTCTAATTATTAATCGAGGGTTTTTTTCAACACCAAATCTTTAATTTTTTGAACGTGAGCTTCGTCGGTTGAGGTTGATGATCTCCCTGGACGCTGTATGTCTTCGACACGTCCACGGCCGGCTTGGAACTCACTATACCACTTGTAAACATTGTTTTTAGACATAGTCTCATCACCAAAGGCTTTCTGCACCATCTTCAATGTATCCGCAGCAGAAAATTGATTCCGTAAACAAAATTTAATGCAAATTCTTGGCTCAACAAATTTCGACATCGCAAAAAACGATAAACTCACTTTTAGCAGCTCACAAAACGACACGTATCTCAAACACTAATGAATATTTTGACATGAAACACTAGCAACCTAAAAAAAAATAATTCTCCAAATCTTTCGATGCGCGCAGTTTAAATTCAAATGTCACCTTTTTTTTTTTGGACACAGTAGTATGTAACTAAAATTAGGGGACAAAAATAAGAGAGCGTGTTTTATTCATAACGGTGTTTCTTTGTGCTTAAAATAACTAAAGTTGGACGAAAACTTAATCCAGCCCCTATATAACTAAGGTCAGGATTTCTGAACATCCAGCTTTATATGACTGGTTTTACACCTTAAAGTATTACCTTGGCTTTGATTCTTGCAAGTTGCAAGAGTATAAAAATTTTGTTTGTACTCGAACTTAGTCCTTCCTTACTTGTTTTATTTATTTTTAAATAAAATGTCGCTTCTAAATAGCAAAATATGTAAATTATATAAGACGTTTTTTTACTTGCAAGTGGATATATCTCCTTATTAAAGGTATGACTTTAAGCTGTTGAGTAGGAAAGATAATCAGTAAAGTATCAGATCTTCAATAACTGTTTCTGAGCTAAAGTGTAACTTTTTTTGGTACCAATTGTTATAAACATATAGTGGAGACTGAATTAGATATATATGGACTGGCTGCTAGAAAAACACCAAAGTTGGCCCGGTTAGTACTCATTGAGATTTCCGATCAGAACATTAGTTAGCATGTGAGTAATCTTGTAATTGCAGAATAAAAAGTTGTAAACATTTTACTCTCTTTGGTTTCGATATATTGTGATGTGTTGTATGAATATACCTACCTTCGAAACAGCTTCTTGCTGGTATGAATCGGCCTAAAATGCTTAAAAGAAATTGTGTTTATAGTATGTGATCTGGTCTACAAAAAGGGGGCTTAGGTAAAAAAAAAAAATGATTTTTTGACACCTAAGCCCCTTTTTCGTACATCAGGTCACATATATGTATTAAGGGGAATAACAAGTTAAATAATAATTCAACTATTAAGTGTGAAACAAGCTTGGAGATTTTATTCATTTTCTGTCCTTGATTTGAAATAAGAGATCTTTTTCCTCTAAAATAGCACCGTTATTTTAAATTAAAATTTTTATGTAACATTTATTCCTTTAAAATTTTTAATAATATTATTAAACTACTAAAACTACCAAAGGCATTAATTTCAATTGCTTCTTTGTTATTTGTCATTGTTTTGTTCCCACACTGTAAATTTTTGTGGGGGTTTAGTAATTTGTATGCGGTGCTTCGATTAAGTAAATAAGTGTATTTGCAAAGTTGTTTCATTAGCTGAACGAGTGCAAATATTTATTTTTGTGGAGTTCAGCGAGGCAAGTAAGCATTGCTTTTCAGTGGTGAGTGGAAATGTTAACAAACGCAGAAGAAAATATTTAGAATAGTTTTGTAGACTTAATCATAACAAGAGCACGATTTTCGATTTTTGGTAAATGAGAAGCAAAAATTTTGATGAATTGGTCTTTATCAGTTCTAGCAATTCATGAGTTACTTTTTACTCTCATCTTCAATGACGGTTAGATTAATTTAATAATTTTATAATTTGTTCTAGTCATTTACCGTTAACAAAATTTGCCTTAATTCGCTGATAAATGTTTCAAATTCACTAGTGTTAATTAAATGAAAAGATTTCTCTTGAATACTCTAACACTAAGGTCGAATCATTAGACAATGTCATTATCCATGCCTCCGCACCGTATAACAAGACAGGAATAATGACTTTACTTTTCAATTGCCTACTCAGACCGAAGTAACACCTGTTGGTAAGAGCTTTTCTACTTTGGATTTCGAGACTGACTGGTAATGCTGGATCCAATTAGATGAAGTTATCTATGACTTCAAAGTTGTAACTGTCAACAGTGACGTGTGAGCCATGTCGCGATGACTTCTTCTTTGATCACAAAAGACATTTCGGCTTGTCCTCCTTCCCAACCAAATCCATACGCTTCGATTTGTTTTCCAGTCTGTAGACAGCCGTACTAACTGCGCGATTGTTGAAGATTGAACTTCCTCTATTTCACTCTGCACTCAGAGCTTTTGGTACTACTCAACATAAATACGGCTGTGTAGTATTAGCATTTCGGTGATACTAAGTTCAGACATAGCGGCATGACTCATGGTGAAGATTAACCTGATATACTATAATAAATAATGAAAAGCATACAAAAGCTTATTTTTGGTCTATAAAAGACTGACTTTTTCGGAACGATACCCACGATTTATCAGGTTCTACTGGACCGATTTACTTGAAATTTTTACAGAACCTTCTTTATAGCCTTGTTTATGGTTGGAACTAGCCTCATCTTCAAATTTTTTCTTTTATTATTTTTAAAAAATTCGAAATAGTGAGAAAAAGTGATCCAAAAAAACTTTTTTTTTTAGGTGAAAAATTTTTTCCCTCTTTTCCGTAGTTCCGGCCATTGCGACGTTGTTCTGGACTAATAATCTTTTTTTCTTTTTTATTTCAGATAACTAGGAGGGTTGAAATCATGGGTATGGTCACGTGAAAATTTTTAAAGACCCCCCACTTCGTCAGCTCATAATTTTTGAAATTTTTTACTTTTTTTAGTTTTTAATATTTTTCTGTACTCTTTTAAAATTAGCAAATAACTAAAAAAAAAATGGATAGTAAAAATATTAATAGCCTTTTTTACGACACTTTAAAAGTTACCTGAAATTCATTCTTCTAGATCAGAATACCCCCTTAAGGGTGATTAAAATATACAATCCAAGTGTTTAATATTTTTCACGTTTTAAACACATTGTTCATAGCATTATACTACTTCTATTCGAAATGTCACTCATACGCATTTTAATGCAAACTTATTGAAGCAAATCTAAATGCAAATTGCTTTTCCCTTTTAAAATTATTTAAACCACACATCCGTTATAATAAATAGGAAAATATTTATTATATTTCTAAGAAAATGTTTTCAAGATAAAATACATGCCAAATGTTACTCATACGCACTGTTGAGCATAATGACAGCAATCTCTTAGCGAGAAATATTTTAGTTCTGTCATTGTCTGCTTGAAATCTATAGCGTTCAAGTGTAAAAATTCTGCAAAATACTATGAAAATTAACTAGCGACTTCAAACAAACAAAAATTTGTATGCTTTTTAAGCTTCTCGTTTTCTCATACATGACCATGCTTTGTTGACCAAAATGAAATTCAATGAAAAGCCTTAAAGATATGTTAAAATGAGAAATTTATTTAGTACTTACGTAGTACCAGAAACCTATCCGTAGTCTTTCCATGTTAATGTATAATATTCAGCTGTGCATCACTTCATTTAAATTCATTTCATTCAGCTTATGTGACTTGAAAACTCATAGATTTTAACTCAATCACACGCTTGTATGTGTCAGGCTCTTAAAGCTGATAAAAGTATAAACTGGAAAATTAAATTCAAAAGAATTACCAAAGCAAATGGCTAAAAATAAATTTTAGTGAAATTGTTAAACCGAATTTTGGCATTGTTAATTTGTAGATGTCTAATGTTTGCGGTGAGTCAAGAAAGTTCTCTGGTTGCCATTCACTTGGAAGTGAACAGAAACGATTCTTTTACATATGGCACAAGCAGCTCACGACTTCCAGTCTTTGACCAAGTATCCTCTGCGTAGCCTAAGAACATCCCTTTGAAGGCGAGCTAAAGCGGGAAGGCGAAAAATATCTTTCAGAGGGAGTGCTGAGTTTGGGATCCGCCACGTAAAAAAAAACCCCAATGAAAGACAACAACAAGCCTCGGATGAGTGACCCCCCTTTTGATGACGACCAATGCAAACGAAATAAGGACTATGATTTGAGGGCATGCACCTGGAATGTCCGGTCCCTTAATTGGGAAAGTGCTGCTGCCTAGCTTCTTCATGTCCACGTTAGAGTGAAGGCTGACATCACCGCCATCCAAGAAATGCGATAGACAGGACAAGGACCGAGAAGAGTAGGTCCTTGTGGCATTTACTACAATGGCCATATACAGGAGTGCAATGGCGTGCAATTTCGTGATAGGAAAGAGACTCCGTCACCTAGTAATTTCATTCACTCCGGTGAATGAACATCTAGCCACAATCCGCATCAAAGCGAGGTTCTTCAATATATCGCTGATTTGTGTTCACGTTCCGACGGAAGAGAAGGACGATATGACCAAAGATGCCTTCTATGAGTGTTTGGAGCGAGCCTATGAGAGCTGTCCCCGCCACGATGTCAAAATTGTGCTTGGCGACTTTAGCGCCAGGGTGGGCAAAGAAGGTGTCTTTGGCACTACGGTCGGTAAATTCAGCCTTCACGATGAACATCCCCAAATGGGTTGAGGCTGATCCACTTCGCCGGGGTCCGAAATATAGTTTTCTGTACTACTAGATTCCAAGATAAGAAATTTCATCAGCCACCTGGCTGTCTCCGGATCGAAAAACCACCAACCAGATCGATTATGTTGTAATAGACGGAAGACACGTCTCCAGTGCTTTAGATGTGCGTGCGCTCCGAGATCCTAACATCGACTCGGACCACTATCTTGTTGCAACCAAGACTCGCACCCGCCTCTGTGCAGCAAAAACGCACACCAACAAATACAAGGAAGGTTCGACGTCGCGAAGCTGCAATCACAACAGATGGGCGAACGATTTTCTACTCTACTTGCACTCCTGCTCTCTGAGAGCATTCGTCAACAAGGGAACTGTGGGTCAGAATTTCAAACTCCTTACGTACAGCTGCCGAACCGAAACCATTGGTATTCGGAAATTGCAATAGAACACCTGGATCGATGAGGAGTGCCGTGTCGCAGCGGACAGAGAAGACAGAGAACAGGCTGCCTACCTCGCAACGTTACGATCGACCACAACACGTGCGGGATGGGATAGATACCGGGAGTTGAAGAGGGAAACGAGACGCATTTGCAGACAAAAAAGAGAGAGGCCGAAATGTTGGAGTATGAGGAACTTGACAAGCTGGTCGACAGGGGTAATGCTCGAAAATTCTACGGAAGGATGCGGCGACTAACAGAAGGTTTCAAGAGCGTAGCATACTCTTGTAGAACCCCCAAAGGTGATCTAGTGACCGATGCCTAGAGCGTACTGATATTGAAGAGGAAACACTTCTGCAGCCTGCTGAATGGCAGTGATATCATAACGCCAGGAGTGGCCGGAATTCCATTTTGATAAGGATGAAGCGGACGTTCCATTGCCCGACCATGAAGACGTTCGAATAGCAATTATCCGTCTAAAGAACAATAAAGCAACGGGGGTTGATGGATTGCCGGTGGAGCTATTCAGACACGACAGAAAAGAACTGATAAGGCGCATGCTTTAGCTTCTTTGCAAAATATGGTCGGACGAAAGCATTCCCAACGGTTGGAATTTAAGTGTGCTCTGCTCAATCCACCAAAACGAAGAACCCACAATCTGTGTAAAGTACTGTGGGATAGGTCTCTTAAACATTGTGTGAAAGCTTAAAGCCCACCCTCAATAAACTGATTGTATTTATCAGTGTGGCGTTAGACCTGGAAAATTAAACACCGACCAGATATTCACCATGCGCCAAATCTTGGAAAAGACCCGTAAAACGAGAATCGACACGCACCACCTATTCGTCGATTTCAAAGCTGCTTTCGACAGCACGAAAAGGAGCTGCCTCTATGCCGCGATGTCTGAATTTGGTATCCCCGCAAAACTAATACGGCTGTGTAAACTGACGTTGAGCAGCACCAAAAGCTCCGTCAGGATCCGGAAGAACCTCTCCCTGCCGTTCGATACCAAACGTGGTTTCAGACAAGGCGACTCCCTATCGTGGGAATTCTTCAATCTGGAGAAAATAATTTGAGGTGCAGAACTTTATCGAGCAGGTACATTTTTCTATACAGCTGCTGGCGTATGCTGATAATATTGATATCATTGGCCTCAACACCGGCGCCGTATGTTCTGTTTTCTCCAGACTATATGAGGAAGCAAAGCAAAAGGGTCTGAAAGTGAGCAAGGCAAGATGAAATATCTCTTGTCGTCGCACTCGCGACTTGGCTCCCCAGTCACTGTTGACAGTCATAACTTTGAAGTTTTAGATAATTTCGCCTATCTTGCAACCACCATTAAGACCACCAACAATGTCAGAATTGAAATGCAAAGCAGAATAACTCTTGCAAAGAAGTGCTACTTTGGACAGAGTAGGCAGTTGAAAAGTAAAGTCCTTTCTCGATGAACAAAAACAAAACTCACTCATTATTCCTGTTCAGCTATAAGGTGCAGAGACGTAAACTATGAAAACATCTGATGAGACGACGTTACGAGTTTTCGAGAGAAAAGATATTTTTTTTGAGTTGTTGCACGGCAGTAATGTGATTCCATGGTTGGCAGAGAATTGAAAAACGTATTTAGAGATTCACGTGCAATGCTACAATTTTGTTGTGGTGCGTTCTGTGTAGTGTTTTTTGAAATCCTAGGCTGCTTAACCCAATTTAGCACCGTACGTCTGCCAATGCTAAGAGTGTTCAAGAAGAATTTTCTGCAAACTTTAACACTTTTTTGCTCGACTCTTACATGGTATTGAAATGTTCGACTCCTTCTGCTCTTGTGTTTATCTTTGCGATTTTGCATTCTTGCAAGAGTTGTTACTTGAATCAATGTATTTACATAAGTCTGTTTCTCTTTCCAGTCCATTTGCCAGAATTGTTTAAACAATGCTTGTCTTTGGTCTTCAGTAATTTTTGCACAGTGGAGAGCAGCAGCACTAGTGGCTTTTTTTACAGCTACATCGCTCTCCAATGACTTTTGCATTTCTAACTCTTCGATGATTCCACAGGCCATTCTCTTTCTTTTTCCCCAGATAAAGTTTCCCATTTTCTCTCTGTTTTTTATTTTTTGCTGCGTACCAAGCTGGATTAAACATTTTTCCTTTTTTTTCCTTTTGCGGGGTCGGCACCAATTTTTCCATAAAACCTCCCATCATCTGCGTCATTGCCATAATCGCTGCAATGCTCGTTACCTGCTTTTATCACTATCCATTGAATTGAAATTCATCCTAAAAATAAAAAATAAATAGTTTTTATTGAAATTATTTGAATAAAGTAGTTATTCATATGCACTTTATAATTATAACTATTTCTCTTACGTAAATCTTAAGCTTGTTTGTCGCGCTTATATACTTTTTTTTTTAACCAATTTTTCTAGTCGTTCGGAGCACGATTGTCGCTTGGTCAACCCCAAGTATCAAAAAAAAAACATCTAAGCGAAGTGTCGAATAACACAGCAGCTATGCCCGTGTTACCTAGCCAAAAAGACAAAGCACACTTTGGGAGCAATCACATTGTCATGTGGACTTAGCCCGCGCGATTTGACAGTTGCGGACTTAGCACTTTTGCACACCACTGCCCAAAATAGCTTTAAAATAAAGTAAACCAAATTTTTTTATTTTTTTTTTTAGCTGATGTGTTTTATATTTTTCTATCGAATCTCTTCAAAATATCAATTTTGACCATAAGTGGACTTAGCACCTTTGCACGTTAAGCCGACGATATACATAAAATTTCTACATAAAATACAATTGTGATGCGTCAAATGAAATTAACTGTTTTCTCTTTTACTTTATATTTCACTTTGAAAATTAATTCTATACCTCAGATGCAATATAATTCAAACAGCATCCATATTTAAACATGTTATTAGAAACTAATAAATGTCTTCCTGAAATGTATTGCAACATTTTCAGCTAGTACACACACTCAAGAAATTTTTTATGATTTAAACGTATACATTAAAGTACCGGAACTACTGTCAAAGCAGCTTGGAGACCACAAGCTATTACAGCAAACAAAAATGAAAAGGAAATTACAAAAAGCATGAAAAAATTGTAAGGTGTTATTTGAAACGAATTGGAGGAAAACCCAAAGCTGCAAGAACATATTTCCTATCACATTAGCAGCTGGCCTACTTTTCTATCAATGCTATATTTCTTTCATTTTACCAGCTTTTTGCGCGCCTTACTTTGCTGCCATTTACCATTTGTCCTTAGGTTAAATCTTTGTCGACAGATGCTTTGTCGGCTTGTGTAATGTGCGTTTGTTTGCCCAGCATGCATGTGTGGGCTTTTAAGCCTATAAAGCTTTTAAAGTCGCAGGCCTCTAGCTATTTGTCTCTTCTGGTTTCAATGCGTGGTTTGTTTCTTTACTTACGTTTGCAGTGCTACATCAGTGCTTTTGTTTTTGTGATATATATACATTTTGTTGTACATGTTTTCGGATGTGTTTATGTGTGCGTGTATGTCTACATGGCGTCACACTGTCGCTTAGACTTTGACAGATTTTGCAAATCAATCAAGTTTGGCTTTGATTTTCTTGTCTAAAAGCTGTTTTATTTACTTTTTTGGCGCTTTGTTAAAGAAAGTAGTGTGTGTTGTAGTTTCAAATCGCTTTAGATATGGAACATTTTGTGAAACATGTATTTTAGTTTGGTGTTATATTTCACAGTAATTTTTTATACCTTTGTAACATGGTACTTTAGAGTAAAATATGCTTGTGCTTGGTTGTTTGTATCACATTAAAGAAGAAGTTTTACACTCGAAATAATGCAAGACATTCCTATGTTCCAGTGGGCGAAATTGGACAGCAAACACGCCTAGTTCTTTGACTATAAAAACGCCTTATTTTCCTACAACAGAATTTAAAATTCCCTTTGATTCTATAACTATCTTACGAATGTATCGGGTTAAAACTATGCACAAATAACGCGGTTAAAGTAGGGTTCTTAGTTACTAAATCTTTTCAAAGTCAGACTACATATCGAATATGTGTAACACAGTTTTTACAGCGAATAGTTTATCGAAAATATCGCTCGATCTGTAAGATGTGTTATTGAAGCTCGAAGCAAAACCTTTACTGATAATTGTAGGCTTGAAGTTGTTTCACTCGTTTTGACCCTTGCAAGTTGCAAGAGTATAGGATGTTTGGGTACACCCGAATTTAGCCGTTTCTTCATTGATTTTGTTTCATTTTTTGTTGTACTACATCGGTGTATGTATTCAAAGTAGAAAGTAAAAAGCCTAACATTTATTAATTATAGCAATAATTTATATTATAAAATCAGCTGTCATTTATAAAACTCGGTTACTAGATTCTGATGACATTTCGCTCAGATTCAGCTGTTGTTCATTTGTCATGGCGTAACACCAAACTGAGAAAAAATTGTCTTTTTGTCAGTGTAGTAGATATCTTTTCCTTGCCACCTCATTTATTTACAACTTAAATGTAGTCTATAAATATTATATGTGCATTATTTCTATTTAGCCAATTATAATCAAAATTATGACATTTATTTCCCATTTCAGCAAAATGTATGGTTAACATTTACAATGTACTTCTGCATACATATATATATATGTAATACGTAAGCATGGTTAATTAACAAATCTTTGCTTAGCTTGAAAGGTTACTCATACATTTTTAGCTTTTGTCATTTATTTATATTTTATATGAGCAAAAGGTTACGCATACGTCGTGTATCCCGATGTACTACCCAGATCCCTTTGCTTCATAGATTGCTCATACGCCACACGCGCTTATTTAAAATTCACTACCCGCAACCCTTCACAGATTCTTAGAACTGTCCTCCCATTAACTTCCGTCGTGAATTTCTACCTTAAAACAATTTTAATGCTCCAAAGCTATTTCGTCTTGCCAAAGTAACATTGTAATTTTTTAATGGTATGGTTATGTGCAATAATTTCAAAAATGTGGAAACAATACAATATGCTCCACGATTCAGTTGTTTGTGCAGGCGAAAGAGCAAAACTTTTTGCTATTAAAATTAACAAACTTTCCAGCATTACCACAAATGCTAATTAATGATTTGCTCTAAGCGTGTACTCCCACGTTTAGTGAACGCATTGTTATACTTAGACAAAGCGAAAAATTGTTGAAAACCCGCCAAATAATCAAAATTATGCTCAATTTTTGTGTAAATATTTGGGGTGAATTCCCAGGTCTTATTTCAACAATAAAATCAAAATTGTACTGATTGTTCTTGAATAAGCAAATGTGCTCAAAAACATAATATAAATGCGAATATTGGGTAAGCAAAAATTGTTGCTTTGGGACTGTACATTACTTGGTATTATACCAACAGCGGAGGGCGACCTAACGTAGTTTTACTTTCTAAAACTGGGTAATTAACCAAATAAATTTTTATAATAACGATATTGCAAAAGAACCTTATTTTTGTATCAACTATAAGTGATTTTTATAAGTCGATACAACTATACGATCCCTCATTGCTTTCTTGTATTTAAAATATTAGCTCGCTTATGTGCGCTTACAGATTCGCATATCTATAATGTGCCAAAGACTCTGCATATAATATATATACATACATATGTATTTTATATCAAAGCACACAAACATGTACGTACAAATTGAACTATTTCATGATGAATAGCTTAAAACATTTTCAAATATGTATGTAATAAAGTCATGTTTATGTTTTCAATATTTCATTAATGTAGGTTTGATAAGATATGCATATATTTATATACATACATACATATTTATTTGTAGACCTTTAAAAGATTTGAAAACATATTAAAAAGCCAAGAGATTATATAACTACCCATGGGTGTAAACAAAATGAAAATTTTAATTTCTCGGAAAGGAGACTTGAAGCATGCAGGCGTTCGTGTTAGTGAGCATGAGAACTCCAAACGTCATAAACAATGTATGTTAATCTTTAAGCAATGATCGGATAATAAGAATAGGAAAGACCCTAACTTAGTCATTCAAACAGAAGCAGAAATCTACTGGAGAAATGTTTTAAGAATTGTAGTCGCTGCTACTAAAGCCTTAGCTTCTCGAGGACTTCCATTCCGATGAAGTGATGAAAAGTTTAGGTCATCAAATAATGGAAATTGTTTAATGCTGATTGAATTTCTTGCTTCTTTTGACCCATTCCTAGAAGAGCATATTCGAAAATTTGGCAATAAAGGATTTGGAGCTTTTATCAGAAAAATTATCTTCTATTATAGTTCAAGAAGTCAAATCAGCGAAATATTATGCAATTATTGTAGACTCCACACCTGATATATCCCATGTCGACCAATTTTCGTTTGTTATCAGTTATGTGCAAAAAGATGGAGCGCCTGTTGAAGGCTTTGTGATGTTCATTGAAAATTCTGGACATAAAGCTGAAGATTTACTAGTTGTTGTATTATCGATTCTCGTGTTTTTTGATCTTGATAACGCTAACAATGTACATATCAGGAATTTATTCAGGTTTACAGGCAAGAATTCATGAAATTAATGGTATTGTGGAACATGTTCCTTGTGCTGATCATTCTATGAATTTAGTTAGAGTTCACGTAGTAGAATGCGCGCCAGACTCTGCTTCTTTCTTTAATGCTGGACAAACTTTATATAACTTCTTTACTGCATCGACACACCGCTGGGGAGTTTTACAATTTCATACTGGAAAAATAATTGCGTTATAATCTTTATCTGCAACCAGATGGTCAGTTCGTTATGAAGCTGTGCATGTACTTAATCAACATTTCGACGATTATTATTGAAGACTTTGATTATTATTGAAGAAAATATGGAAAAAAATGCAATTACAAGACAAGAAGCTCAAGGTTTACGAATTCAATTGGAGCGACTTGAAATAGCATTTATGCAGATACTTTGACATTTTTGCTCTCACGATTCAATGCTGTTAGTCAAAGATTGCAGAAAGTTGATTATCGCGACGATTATCGTGGTTTGATCAAAGTTGTTGCTGATACGAGAAAAGAATTCGAAATCTATGAAAAAACTGCTTTAAATATTTCAGAGATAAAATAATATAAAACGAGATTTTCTAGAAAAAGAAAGAGAAAATTACATGCTGATGAATCACGGGATGGAGATATACAACTGTCAGGTCGAGACCACTTTAGAGTCAACACTTTTAATATCATTTTTGACAATCTATATTCTGAATTGCGAAAAAGATGTGTTACATATGAAAAGTCTTCAGTTATTAATGAATAGGGGCAATTTGGATAATAGAGAGATTCGTAACCGAGCTAAACGTATAAAAAATGTTTTTCTTCAGATCTTGGATGGATGGAACAAAATTCACCTTCCGATGTTCTGAAACTTATGCGTGCAAACGACCTTTATACAGAGTTTCCGAACGTAGAAATTGCATATCGAATATTTATTACTTTAGCTATAACAAACTGTAGCGCAGAGCTTGAAAAGAGTTAAAAACAATTTACGTTTTACAATGAGTGAAAATAGACTCAATGCTTAGCTATTTTATGCATAGAATCAGATAAACTTCAACGTTTAGATTGTGAAGATTTAATCGACCATTTGCAATTCAAAAAGTCAGGATTGTTTGCCTGTGAAAAAAAATTATGTAATACAATTATTAGTCAAGGTCAGTGCAAAATTTGTAGTTTTAAGAACAAGAATCTATATTTTTTATATTATACTGAAATATTATATATGTATATAATCAATTGTTTGCAATACGTTAGATATTTTAATTTTTTAAAAACATAGTATCAAATCTAAATAATTTTGAGTGAAATTTCAGTGACAGGGCGGTATTTTTTTCAGTGCCCAAGGGCGGCAAAAATTTATACTAAAAACATTATAAAAAAATTATACACTAAAAATTTATGGCTAGTGTGAATGAGACTATGCTTAAACGGATAAGAATATAAAAAAGACACAATTTTGTTTGTAGAGAATAAGTGGAGTCTCATGGAAGTACCTTTGGAAACTAATAGCCACAAAAACAACTCACAAGGGAAATTAAAATGTGAACGGAATTAAAATTCGTAGTCTTGCACCGATGGGTAATCATTATCCAGGTATCGACTTCAATAAAAATAATCGTTCTGAATGCACCTCTGCCTGGTTTTTATGGAATTCGGGAACATCTACACAGGATCCCAGAGGTGGCGCCCAAACTGATATGGACATTAGCTCGGTCGCAGAAAGACATAATGACAGCCACTATATTTTCGCTATCAATAGTATGGAACTGCGTCGGAGCTGTGCCTTGTTTGTTTCGTGTGAGGCTACTAATAATTCTTGCACTGTCGCAACATTCTTTTGACCAAAGTGAAGTAGCTTTCCATAGTTCTAAGGTTTGTAACTTCAATAATAAGTTGCTTTTTCTTTAGATGTTCACGGGGTTGAAGAAGTTGGTTAGAAGATTAAAAGATGTAATCCACTTCCTTGTTACGCTTTTGCGAGCCCAATTTTTAGCATTTTTACCTGCGAGCTTCTACCTTTTGATATCTCGCTGCGCTAGTGGAAGTAGAAGTAAACGCCAAAACAGGTTTGTATTAGCTTCAAGACGCTTAATGAATTTCAAGATCAGAATATAGGAGTACTTTTTGCTGGAAGACAGTATATACCAATATGTCTTTAGAATAAACCACTGAACTTAAGTCATTACAGCTGCGAGGGAAGATGAATTTTATGGGTAAGATTTTGTAAATCCTTCGTTAGATCCACTTACGATAAACGCTGTAATAAATTGAACGACTGCAAGATTTCACTTTGAGTGTCCGATTCATCACATTAGCCTTCCTTCGCGTGTGCCTGTGGAACAGTGAAATGAATGATAGCGCAAACAAACAAAGCCGCATAAAAGCGAAATCGGCAACGAACAAACCAATTGGCGCAAAGGCAAAATCAAAAGCAACGAACGAAGAAACCTTTTTGCAATTGATGACAAACCATTTAGTAACCAAGGTATGGGAAAATCAACCTGGGAAAATGAACCTGGGAAGATTGTCAGCACATGTGGCAGCGCACGAAAAAAGGGAAATAATAACAACAACTACACATGAAACGAATGCCAAAGTGGATGGGGGATAAGAGATATAAAAAGTGCTGTTGTGCTATAAGACCCTTAAGACTGGCAGTTTTAGTGAGAATGGGGTTTGAGAATGTGCATAATACAATATGCATTTGTGTTTGAATTTATGCATATCTTGTAAGAAAGTAAGTGCCCCACAACGCCATGTCAACTGGCAAGACATTTGATTGAGTGCATTTGTGCGTAAACTGCATTTCCGTTACACCAATACCGAATGACTGTTCTGGGAAATAAATAGAGAGTTATTGTGTAAAAGAGAAGTACTGTGTTCATAATATATTGCAAATATATATTAAAAATGGTGGAGAATTTGTGAAAAGGTATAATAGTAAACGCAATAGAAATTTGTATTACCTTTTGCCGCATGTTGCATGTTGCATGAGTTGTAATTTCTCTTGATAGTGTGCTGTAATTGACACGTTTAGTACAAAGGTGCTCTAGTTATTGTTTTTTTAGAACTTAGCAGTGCTAAGTGCAGCTTTATAACATATAACTTAAATTATATAACTAATTTGCTGTCTGGGGAGAAATGAACTACAAGAGTAGCTCCTCATTACCAAACTCAAACTGAAGGCAAACAGAACTCACGGAGAGTCGTTAGGATGATTCTAATAACTTCTTAAGGGGCACACCTAGAGTGAAATTTTCAAAACATCGTTTTTTTTTGTTTACATATTTCGATAGGTTATACCTTTAAAAATAAGGTAAATAAGTACTGAAATACTAAAATCTCAAATCAATATCTGAAATAGTTTTTGGGTTATAGCCATTTAAAAGAGTAGCCGCTCGGCGGTTAGATAGTTGCATTGGAACTTTAAACGCCTTTTTATCGAAACAGCATTTTCCGAATTTGCTGCAGTGATTACTCAAAAACAAATAATCACTATCGAATTTTGTTTACATGTTCTATATATAGTTAAAAAAAATCAAAAAATCGAATTTTGGCAGTCCAAAAACGACCACAATTTTTGGTAAAATTCGACTCTTTTTTTTAAAACGCCGCCATATTGTCAATTTTTGATTTATTTTTATCGTAGGTCATTGCACAGACAATATTATCTAGTTTATTTATTAAGAATTTTTTTTTTTTAGATTTCATCCACGGAGAAGGCCGGAAACACAGCAGCAGTGAAGGACCTTTCTTTCGCGCCGTTGAAGATCGACTATAACTTATAAAACATTTAATTTTTTTCTTCAAAAATATCACTGTATATTTTTGAAATATGTATAAATATATTCTTAAAATTTTGAAATAATTGATAAAGTATTTTTTTATTAAAAATTCCTAAAAATCCCCTTTTTTAGGCCATTACACTAGGTGTGTCCCTTAATTTCATTGTAGAAATTCCTTGTCAGTTTTTCGGTCTTTAAATAATCATTTCGCTACTTGTCCATAACTAAATTAATATCTTTAATGCTTTGTTAAAGTATTGTATTTTTCAATATTTGTTTCATTTTAGAAACTTAAATTTTTTTTGTGGATCTAATAATCACAAATTCATCCTCCTATATTTTGAAATTAAATTGCTGTACTCAGATGTAAAATATTAGACACTCAATATTATGCTTGAATGGGCAATCTGCAGGTTTAACCCAATTTTGGCAAAAATATAACATTGAGGAATAAGGTATAGTTAGCTAAAGAATGACAAATTTAATCTAAAGGCATTATTACCCTTACCTATCAATAGAATTTTTATACCATTAAGGGACTATACCAGTGTGACGATTGAAAAATTAGGCGATTTTCGTGAATTTTTTTAAGAAAAAGTACGCGATTTAATATTTCGAACTTCTTTGAACGTAATAACGTATATCTTTAGCTATATTTAAAAATTTTTTGTTTTACAAAAATTTTGAAAAATAATGGAGTTATGGGCTGTGTTCGGAGGGGCCAAAAAAAAAGTGCCCCAACTGTTGGCATTATTCTTGCCGAATGATTAGCTAAAACAAAAAAACTTTAAAGGTTTATTAAATTTAAAGATATTTCCTAAAACATGACCTACAATCTTTTTCCAATCTTCAAAGTACTTCAAAAAATCATTTTTTTATCTTCTTCAGCTCCTCCTTCGATGCCGTCTTTATCTCGTCAAGAGAAGCGTAACGTCGTCCTTTCATAGGCCTCTTCAGTTTAGGGAACAAGAAAAAGTCACAGGGGCCAGAACTGGGGGATACGGTGGCTGCGACATCATTAGTGTGTTGCTTTTGGCCAAAAAGTCGCGCACAAGCAACGATGTGTGTGAGCAGGGGTGCAAAAGCCAATTTTTGTTCTTCCACAAATCCGAGCGATCACCGCGATCGTATTTTTTCAGCATTTCTTTACACCAATCCACACTAGCCTTTTTTTGAGCGATTGTCAAATTGTGCGGGATCCAACGAGAACAAACCTTTTTTACGGTCAGGTGTTCATGCAATATCGAATGTACGCTGGTGGGAGAAATGCATAGGCATGCCTCTATCTGAAGGTATGTTACATGACGGTCTTGCATTATCAGTTCACGTACGGCTTCGATATTTTCTGGCCCAACGGCGGTTTTTGGACGACCTTCACGGAATTCGTCTTTGAGCGAGCGTCGGCCACGATTGAATTCGTTGTACCAGTTTTTCACAGTACTATAGGATGGTGCTTCATAGCCATACAAAGATTTTAGTTCATCGATGCACTCATGTCGTGATAATCCACGTCGAAAGTTGTAAAAAATGATCGCATGAAAATGTTCACGAGTTAATCCATTTTTTGGCCGAGATGAATTTTTTAATTCCCTGTAAATAAAACAATTCCCGATTAAATGACAAAACGTTCTGAGTGATGTTATGCTAAAAAATGTCAAACTTTCCATTGGAAATGTCAGATTGCACCTGGCAACACTTAGTGTTACTTAGGCCATAAATATATATAGCAGCCCTCGTAAGTGATGAGAATAACAATTTAGAGTCGATTAAGATATGCCCGTCATGCCCATCAGTACCTAAAACATAGATGTCGACTCGTATCCATTGGATGCAGCGGATATTAACGGTGAATCGTTAATTGAGGAATCCGCTTTAGTTCCGAAATACTGTTTGCCATTAGTCAACAGAAAGTTTTCAACGAGTAAAATAAATAATCGTTAAAAGAAGAGAGCCGCTGGATCCGCTTGGCATTGAAATCATAATTAAATTGCAAAGAGAAACCTACAATTCTACCGCAGAGTAATTGATTTGTTAATCCCAATTAGTCCTGCTTGAATGTATTGAAAATCCTCACATAGTGGAGTCATCGTCCAAAAGGATGATTAATATGTTCGAAACATTAAACTTATGCATCCGATTATGTATACAGCTGTTATTATCCACCCTATTCTGGCATCAAACTTGGAAGCTCATTACAAGTGTTTAATTCTTGCGTGTAGCGCACGCATAAGATGTATATTTCGCATATATGTATATGGTGTGTTTATGTATCTATGTTAATAAGTGTGTTTGTTATTTGAAATTCCTAATTGCCCCATAAATAATTCCATGTCAAGAAGTTAAGGCTGATTAAGATGAGTATTATATAAGAAAATTAATGAGCGCTTTGCTTTGAGGCATTCATGTTAACTCAAATATATATAGAGGATTCCACCTACTGCTCCATTTCATTAAAGCGCTCTTCTTTGTAACTTAGGCGTGTATTAAATTAGAACGAAAATGAGACAGACCTTCGTGCATGCTGGAGTTCGGAGAGATGTGGTAAATGTGTAACCGTTAATGACGCCAGCAGTTAGCTCCTTACGGAAGTGAATACATATTCCTTCTAGTGCAAAAGATTTAGTATTATTTATAAATATCGTGTATGTGTGTAAATATACCGCTTACAAATATATAATATCACATATATTCAAATAGCCATTACCGTTGCCATACAACTCTATTTATGACTTTCGTTCTGCTTACGTGTTGCTCAACTGCATTTGACAGAATGGCCTACACGGCGTATAAGTGACGTCGATACGTATGTATATGAATATGAAAGGCCGTCGCCTATGCCAACCGTAAAGTGCTTTTCTACTTGTATGTATCTACTAGTGTGTTATATTAAGCTAAGTACTTGCACTTAAATAGCTTACGCATTTGCAGCATACTTCCTCAGTTTGTGTCATGTGCATGCAAGAGTGTGTAGATCGCGTCGCTACTTTAGACTGCATCATATTGTATTACGAAGTGCAACAGTGGGCACATATATTAGTCCATATTTATTGTTGTTGTAGATACGGCATTGCAAATGATAGATACATTGAGTAGCTTTGAATGGTGCTTGCCATTTGACGCAACTGCTAAGCATGGCTTGACATCAAAAACATATTGATGCCGTAAGTGATATGCTGGTATATTTGAAATTGATGACGCGCTGTGATTGATACTTATATACAATCTTAAAGCTGTGGGAAAGACCATTTAGGTTCGCAAAGCACGTCATATGCTGATGCAAGCTGATGTTTTACACGTATCATTTCGAACAGCATGGGCCTCCTTATTTAAGTACATACATATGTACATATATGAATTCCTCTACATTTGATTTTTATATGTGTAGTATAATGGGGAGTCAAAGAAATATCCGTTTGAAGGCGAGCTAAAGTGAGAAGGTGAACCATCTAAGGGTTGTGTGCTGGGTTTTGGATCCGCCAAGTTAAAAACACTCCTAATAAAAATAGGATTACCAGATGTACTGATTTTATCAGTACGCATACTGATTTTTATTTTTTTATTCGTAGATTCTGAAATAGCCAAACAACTGCCTTCTGCGAGAACAAAAACTGAGGCTATAATTAATGGTGTTTTGGCTTCACGTGCGATATATGACGCTTTAGAAAGTATTCAGCTCATAAGTTTGAGTACAGATGCTTCTAATCATGGTCATCATAAGCTTTTACCCATTGTTTTACTCAATACTTTGATTTTCAAAATGAAGGTATTCAAGTGAAATTGCTGGATTGACAAGAAACCAATAACGAGAAGGCTGAAACGATTACAAATTTGATTGAAAGCGTACTCGAGACACAAAATTTGACAGAAAAATTGACAGCTTCAGATAACGCTCCAATCAATTTTCATGGCTTGAATGGCAAGGGCTCTAACAATGCGTTGGCCCAACTCAAAGAAAAAGTAAATTCTCGTGTCATTGGTGTTGGGTGCCCTTCATAATTGCGCCCAGCATGGCTTAGATCAATTCGGAAAATATGATATTGATTCCCTCGTTTTAAAACTGTTCAAGCATTTCTCGGTGTACACTGTCGAAACAGCTGAATTGAAAGAATTCTTTGAGTTCGTTGATGTTCAATATCAACCTTTACTTTCACGCAGCAAGACTCGATGGCTTAGTTTGTTTCCTGCAGTGGAACGAATTCCAAACTGTTCGCTACATTAAAAGCTTACTTTTTATCAATCGAAAAACCGCCAAAATTTATGGAAAATTTCTTATCTGATGATTTGGCTGAAAGCTATCTTTTGTTTTTTCACTCATTTATGTTCATTTTTCAATGTAAAATAGCATCAATAGAAAGCGAAGGCAACAGTGTTCTTCCTATTATTTCAATCATTGAATCCGTTGCTAATTCCTTGTGCGAGAGAATCAACCACAAGTTTTTGCCTCTTACTCTACTTTCAAATCTTGACACTTTGAAACCAGAAGGAAAAGTGAAGGAATGCCTTGATTTCCATGAAAGAACCGTCAGTGTTTATCAGGAAGCTCTTGAATACTTATTGAAATGGATTTCATCTTTGTCCGAATTAAAACTTTTCCAATAGTTGAAATTTGATCGCACATCAAAAGAAGTTCGATATGAAGAAGTTGTGCAAACAATGCAGATTCTTGAGTCCAAAAATATTCATATCCATGAAGATAAGATAATTGATCAATTAGTGAATTAGAACAATTTTATAGAAAAGAAAAAAGTCAATGACGAGGATTCTATAAAGTTTTTCTCACAAACTTCAAATGACCAGATTTGTGCATGTTTTAAAGCGAATTCAAACATTGATTGTTTTTCTGAAATTTTGAAAATTGCGCAGTACTTTTTTTTTGAACGCAATCGTCTCCTTGTTGAAAATGTTCACAACATGATTGTCACTAAATATAATCATAAGAACATGTCATGCAACGATTTCCATAAGTATATAATGTATGTTGATATGCTAAAAGCAATCGGCGGTGCCAAAAAATATGACAAAAAAAATGTAAATTGTACGTTGTTGGAAAATAATTAAATTCTACCTATTTGAGATGCTGGAATTTGTGATCTATCTGTAGCCCGCTTATTTTATTTATTTTTTTTTTTTTGCTTTTTTGATGAAGGCGTACTGATTTTTCGCTGGACCGATCTGGTAACCCTAAATAAAAAGAAGAAAAAAGCCTCGGCGGAGAGACCCCCTTTCGATGACGACCCTTGCAAACGTCTTAAAGATTGCGATTTTACGGTAGGCATCTGGAATGTCCAGTCCCTTAATTGGAAAGGTGCCGCTGGGTAGCTGGTTGATGTCTTCGTAAAAATAAAGGCAGACATTACCGTAGTCCAAGAAATGCAAAGAATGAGGCGAGTGGGTCCTTGTGGCATTTACTATACTACGATGGCCACATAAAGTAGCGGTGTGGGATTCGTGGATGGAGAGAGAGTTATGACAATTACCCCGTGGATAAACGAAGTTCTTCAACATATCACTGATTTTGATTTGATCTCCAGTGTTGGAGACCTGCATACGCTCCGAAGTCCTAACAATGACTCGAACCACTATTTTGTTGCAGCGAAGAAACACAACTGCTTTCGGGAAGCAAAAAACGCACGTCAACAAACACAATAAAGGTTCTTCGTCGAGAAACTGCAATGAAACCATTGGTTTTGTAAAAGAAGAGTTGGTACGATGAGGAGTGTCGTGTAACAGCAGAGAGAAAACAGACAAACACAATAAAGGTTCGTCGTCGAGAAGCTGCAATGAAGCCATTGGTTTTGTAAAAGAAGAGTTGGTACGATGAGGAGTGTCGTGTCACAGCAGAGAGAAAACAGACAAACACAATAAAGGTTCGTCGTCGAGAAGCTGCAATGAAGGCATTGGTTTTGTAAAAGAAGAGTTAGTACGATGAAGATTGTCGTGTCACAGCAGAGAGAAAACAGACTGCCTACCACGCAAAGTTACGATCGACCACAACACGTGTGGATGTGATAGATATCGTGAGTTGGAGAGGGAAACGAGACGCATTTCCAGACAAAAAAAGAGAGAGGCCGAAATGCGCGAGTACGAAGAGATTGACGAGCTGGCTGACAGTGGCGACTAACAAAAGGTTTCAAAACCGGAGCATACTCTTGTAGAATCCCTAGAGATGATATAGTGACTGATGCCCAGAGCATATTAAAATTATGGAGGGAACACTTCTCCAGCCTGCTGAATCGCAGTGAAAGCATAACGCCAGGGGATGGAGAACCCGATACGGCGGCGAAGAACTAATAATCCTCAGTTTCTTTGTCAGATTCTTCATAGAATGCAAAATAACTTTGGACTGAGTAGGCAATTGAGAAGTAAAATCCTCCCTCGACGAACGAAGATAAGTAACTCATCTTTCCCGTCCTGCTATATAGTGCAGATACATGGACGTTGACAACATCTGATGAGTCAGCGTTACGAGGTTTCGAGAGAAAGTTTCTGAAGAAGATTTGTGATACTTTGCGCATTGGCAAACTACCATGACAAGAACGACTAGCGCGCTAATGTAAACTCGGATATAAACGCTTAAATAGTGTCTACGTGAATAATGAATGAGTAGTTAATGGAGGATGTAGTGAAATGCTTAAGTGATAAGTTTTTGCCTGATCTCTTAGTCCTGTGCCCTAGCAAGTTCTTTATGGAAAATTCCAACGCAAAAACTCAGATCAATTATAATCATTGCAGACGATCACAAATCGTTGTTAGAAACACAAAAAAGGCAGTAACGAAACTTTATAAATGAAACAGTCGTCAATATAAGGTCATCAGTGCGATTCATCAGTTTGTATGGGAGTTATATATTATAGTAGTTTTAACTAAACAATTTACTGGGATGCTTTGGTTAATAAACTGTGCCAAATTTCGTAAAGATGCCTCGTTATATAAAAAAGTTTTCCATAAAAGATATTTTGTGTAATCGGTCAAGTTTATATCGGCGGATTGGACAAATAAGCGGTTTATTGGTAAGAAATGGTCTTGTGCAAAATTTTAGGGCGATATCTCTATATATATCCCTTATAGCGTTTACTACGGTTTCTAAGTGTTGAGTGCTACAAACATTGCGGAAGGCTAAGTAATGTCCACGGTATAAAAAAATTACTTTGTGCACAACTGCTTTTCAAATAAATCTCAGAGTGCCTAAAACTTTTTCCAATAGATTTCTTAAGTCCACTTGATCGAAAGTGCTTTGAGAATAATTATGAAGACCCTGTGATATCGTTTGGTAGTTGGTATAGAAGTTATTAAAATTAAAAAAATATAGACGAAGTTAAAAACACGTCGTAGCGTTTTTCTTATTGTTAATGTAGTTTTAAACTCAAAGAAAACAGAACAAAGACATTTTATACACCTTTGCTTGAGAGAAGCAAATGGAAAAGTTTGCCAAAATAAAACAAAATTAGAACGTGGCTTGCACTCATTCATATATTAAAGAAGTAGTGCTTTCATTTACTGCTCGCGAAGTAAGCTGCCTACATTCGTGTGTTCCTAAATCCGCCTACTTTTTCTTATTATTAAAAAGGAACTATTTCTTTGCCGACACCTGGTACGCGTTGTGGCCTGTTTCTGTTTTTTCCTATTCTGTTTTAGACCATATTTCTTGATACTAAAGGCAGTTGGTTGCAAGCAAACACTCACACAAACACTACAAAAATTTCATCCAATTTCTTACTTATTTGCTCGGTTCATTGCTGGCATTTTTGTTAAAAATATTTATTATATATATTTTTTTTTTTTGAATGCTGTGTTTAACTATTACCTAATTTAACAAATACCTACAAAAGATGCTGAGAAACATCTCTATGTTTATTTGTTTTATAAATTTAAAAGTATTGCTCTTAAATATTTAGTACTATAATGAGCAAGTGATGAAGAATGGTATATTTATTATTTAAAAACACGCAAATAAATATTTTTCTGATATCTATTTGTTAAATATACTTATGACATAACGCATATAACATCATTTCCTGGTAATAATATGTTGTGACACCAAAAATGGGTAAAATCATGTCAAAAGAAAGAATTTCAAACTTCTGTTTACTTACATCTCAGCTAATATGTAAGATTTCTACTAAAATAAAGTGAAAGTCTAACTTCCGAAATAAGGTCGTTTTGTGATATGAAAGTGAGTGAAATATATATAAAAACTAGCTGTTACCCTGTGCGCTTCGCCACACCTAAATCGATTAAAACTCTTAAGGGTTTTCACTTTGTGTTTTATTTATTGTTGTAAAACTGTTACTTATTTATAAAACAT